>BQNB010019211.1:0-67146 GCA_026074375.1 Tanacetum coccineum
AGAAGGGTTGTGCCAGTGGAGACAACTACTTCTAATGCTTTGGTGTCTTATGATGGTTCTGGTTATGATTGGAGTGATTAAGCAGAAGAAGGTCCAACTAACTTTGCACTTATGTCTTACTCTTCTACAAGTTCTAACTCTAAGGTATCTACTGATTTAAACTGTTAAAAGACTTAAGGACATCTAAGTTAAATGTTATTGCTTATAAAACAGGTTTAGAGTCTGTAGAAGCAAGACTTCTTGTTTACAAGAAAAATAAGTCTATTTATGAGGAAGATATCAAGGTCTTAAAATGTGAGATTCATTTAAGAGAAGTAGCCATTATAGAGCTTAGGAGGAAGTTAGAACTGGCTCAAAAACAAAAAGATGAAATTTAGCTAACAGTAGAAAATTTTGAGAATTCATCTAAAAGCTTAAGCAAACTAATAGACTGTCAGATAGTTGATAAGTGCAAAACAGGTTTAGGGTATAATGTTGTTCCACCTCCCTATACAGGAAACTTTATGCCTCCAAAACCTAATATGTCATTCTCTAGTTTAAAAGAGTTTACAAGTGAGCCTATAGTTATTAAGCCTATAGTTGAGAAAAGTGAAGCTAAGGCTACTGAAGCAAAGCCTGGTGCTCCAGTTATTGATGATTGGGTGTCAGATAGTGAGGAAGAAAATGTGTCTCAAACTAAGATTGAAAAGAAAACAGCTAAGCCTAGTTTTGTTAAGATAGACTTTGTCAAAGCTAAACAAACAAACAAAACTAATAGGAAAACTGCTAAACAAGTTGAGCACAATAGGCAAAACACTCACATTCCTAGAGGCAATCAAAGAAACTAGAATAATATGATGTCTCAAAGATTAGGAAGTAATTTTAAGATGTTTAATAAAGCTTGTTATGTATGTGGAAGTTTTGATCACTTGCAGGCAGATTGTAAAAAGGTGAATCAAAAACAGTTTCAAAATATAAAACCTGTTTGGAACAATGCTAGACCAATGACAAATCTTTCCAAATCAGCACATTCAACTGTTAAGTGGCCCATTCATAAGAATACAACATTTAAAAATAGTAATTTTAATCCGAGGGTTAATACTATTAAGGATAAAAAAATTAATACTGCTAGGCCAAAAGAAGTAGTTAATGCTGCTAGGCCAAAAGCAGTAGTTAATGCTGTTAAGGGAAATAATGTTAATGTTGTTAAGGCCTCAGCTTGTTAGGTTTGGAAACCAAAGAATAAAGTTTTAGACCATGTTTCTAAACACAACAGTGCATCAATCACCCGGAAAAAGTTTGATTATGTTGATGCACAAGGCAGATCCAAGTTAGTGATGGCTTGGGTCTCCAAAAGAAACTAATTTTCTTAACTAATGTACAGGGCAATCCACAAATAGATTTACAGGACAAAGGAGTGATTGATAGTGGATGCTCAAGGCACATGACAGAGAACATGTCCTATCTTACAAACTATGAAGAAATTGATAGAGGATATGTTGCCTTTGGAGGAAACCCTAAAAGAGGGAAAATCACAGGAAAATGTACCATTAAAACTGGTAATCTAGATTTTGAAAATGTGTATTTTGTGAGAGAGTTAAAGTTTAACCTCTTTAGTGTCTCACAAATGTGTGACAAAAAGAATAGTGTTCTCTTTAATGACACTGAATGTATTATTTTATCTCCAAACTTTAAGTTAACTGATGAAAGTTATGTTTTACTTAAAGTTCCTAGAAAGAACATTATGTATAGTGTTGATTTAAAAAATGTTGTTCCTAAAGGAGGTCTAACTTGTCTCTTTGCAAAAGCCACATCTGATAAATCTGAACTTTGCATAGGAGCTTGGACACATAAATTTTTTTTTCAAAACTATGATAAACTGTTAAGGCAATCTTGTAAGAGGTTTACCACTTCAAACATTTTAAAAATAATCAAACCTGTAATGCTTGTCACAAGGGAAACAACATAAAGCTTCTTTGTAAGTCCAAAACATAAGTTCAAGTTAGTCCAACCTTTGCATATTTGCCATATTTGTTTGGTCCTACATTTGTAAAAAGCATAATGAAAAAGATGTATTGCCTATTGTCACAGATGGATTACAAGTATGATTAGTTGGGTTTTCTTTCTAGCCACTAAAATAAGACTAGTGGCATATACTTAATCCTTTATAATTAGAGTGGAAAATCTAATAGATCAAAAGAGGTTTTAAGGTAATTATGTGTGACAATGGAACTGAGTTTCAAGAATAAAGAGATGAATCAGTTTTGTGAGATGAAAGGTATTAAAAGAGAATATAGTGTAGCTAGAACGCGCATCAACAAAATGTGAGTAGTTGAAGAGGAAAAATAAAACACATTAATTGAGCTGGTAGGGATAATGTAGCTGATTCTAAGCTACCTACTACTTTTTGGGCTAAACAGAAAACATGCACCTGCATTCTAAAGTCAAAAAAGAATATATCACTAAGCTCTAACAAAACACCTATGAACTTTTCTTGGATAGAAAACTAGCTTTAGAGCTTTTGAGACCAATTGGGTGTCTTGTTTAACAATTCTCAATACATAGATCACTTAGGAAAAGTTTGATGGTAAGGCTGATGAAGGATTCTTTGTTGGGTACTCAATCAATAGTAAAGCATTTAGAGTATCCAATAGTAGAACTAGGATAGTTGAAGAGAACCTGCATGTTTAGTTTAGTGAGAATATACCTAATATTGCAAAAAGTAGACCAAATTGGCTTTTTGATATTGATGCACTAACAAAGTCAATGAATTATAAGCCAGTTGTTGCAGGAAATCAGTCTAATGGTAATGCAGGTACAAAAGCATGTGATGATGCAGGTAAAGCTAGAATGGAGACAATACCTGGCAAAGATTACATTCTGCTACCAATGTAGACTGCTGATCCACTATTCTCCTCAAATTCAAAGAGTTCTCCTGATGCTGGATTCAAACCTTCAGGAGATGATGAAAAGAAGGTTACTAAAGAACCAGGAAAATAGGTGGTAATCCAAGTAAAGAGGATGAAAGAGATGATCAAGAGAAGGAGCTATGTTACCAGCACTAACCATGTTTAATGAAGCTGCAACAAATGAAGTAATGTTTGTTGGTAAAAAGTCAAAGCATTGAACTTTGTAGAATATTCCCAAAAACTGCATTGGAAGATATGACTATTTAATATGTGATGAAAGATTTTGTTAACAGAGGCAAACCATGAACAATATGGATGCATTTATGCCTGTCAGTCCCTAAACCAACAAACAAGAACAACACAAAGAACATCCGTTGAACAAATTATTAGAGACATGAATCCAGCCCTAAACAAGTAAGAATGACAAAGGATATTTGGTGAAGAACATGGTTTGTTTAGTTCAGTTCAGCAAAGAACAAACCATAAAGACTTTCAAAATTGCTTGTTTGCTTGCTTTTTATCACATGAAAAACCCAAAAAGGTAATTCATGAAATGAAGGATCCAATCTGATATAGGCGTATGCAGAGAAGAGCTATCTACAAATCAAGATACAAGAGAGATTAAGACCAAATGGTGGATTACCAAATGGAAAAGGCCCATAGTAACAAAAAGGAGTCATCAAAGAAATAAAAAAGAAGAAAGAGGAATTGTGATTAAAAATAAAAGCACGAAAAGTGATGTCTCAAGGATACACACAAGAAAAAGGGATTAACAATGATGAGTCTTAGCCTCGGTGCAAGAATTGAAGCAATTAGGCAATTTTTAGCCTATGCCTCATTTAAAGACTTTGTGATGTACCAGATAGATGTCAAGAGTGTTTTTCTTTATGGTAAGATTAAAGAGAAGTCAGTGTTTTCTCAGCCACCAGGATATGAATATCCTACTTCCCTGACATAGTAACAAATAGTAAAAGGCACTTTATAGGATTGCAACAAGTCCCCAGACTTTTGTATGGAAACTTGTCAACTTATTTGTTGGACAATGGGTTTCAGAGAGGAAAGATAGACAAGACTTTGTTTAGAAGGGACAAAGGTGATATTCTATTAGTTCAAGTGTATGTAGATGATATCATTTTTGGCCAGCACTAAAAACATCAGTATGCACTTGAGTTTAAAAATTAAGCATAAAAAGTTCAGATGAGGTTCTATGGTGAAACTCACAATCTTCCTTAGGACTGCAAGGTAAAGCAAGGAGATGGGAATTTTTTTCAGTCAAGACAAGTATTGTGACTGAGATTTTGAAGAAAATTATTTTAACTGATGTCAAGACAGCAAGCCACACCTATGGAAAATCAAAAGCTTTTTGGCGTCAAGATGAAGATGTAGAAGAAGTGGAAGTTCATTTATATAATCAATTGCAGGTTACATTGAAGTATCTTACATCTTCAGAGACCTGATATTGATGTTTGTGTGTGTTGCCTGTGCAAGATACCAAGACAACCCAAAGATGGTCACATCTTCATTGAGTTGTGAAAAGAATTTTTTAGTACTAAAAGTCCACCTAAATTGGGCCTTATAGTATCCAAAGATTCACTTTGATTTGTAGCCATACACTGAAAGTGATTATGCAAGAGCAAGCTTGGATAGGAAAGTCACGTTAAAACAGGAGGTTGTCAATTCCTTGGGTGTAGATAATATCATGCAATGCCAGAAACAGACACTGTTGTAAATTCCACAACAAAGCTGTGAATATGTGGCTGCATCAATTTGATGTGGACAAGTGTAATGATTCAGAATTAACTCAACTTGAATAAGGGTAACAATTTCTTACATACCAAAATCTTTTATTGATATATACCATATATTTGCGTAATTAAAAATCCTGTTTTTCATTTAAAAAACAAAGCATATAGAGATTAGACATCATTTTATTAGAGATTGCAATGAAAAGAAATTGATTCAAATGGTCAAAATTCATACTAACAAAAATGTTGCAGATTTGCTTACAAAAGCTTTTGATGTAAGTGGATTTTAATATTTGATTGCTAGTATTGGAATGTTAAATCTCTAAAAACTTTATCTCCTTTATGATTTTGTTAGAGTTTTGTATGAATTAGTACTGTTATTCATGTCATTAAAAGTTTTTTGTTGTTAAGTATAATTAGTGCTGCTAGTTATACTTAATACTACTAAGTTAATGTCGTTAGTTATACTTAATATTGCTGGTATAATTAACATTGTGATTTGGTGAGAAAAAGAATTAAGAGAGTTGGTGAGAATAAAAATAGAAAGAGAGATGTGTAAAAACAGACAGAGTGATTTGGTGAGAAAAAGAATTGAGAGAGTTGGTGAGAATAAAAACAGAAAGAGAGATGTGTGGAATAAAAACAGATAGAGAGTTTTGGTGAGTAAAAGAATTAAGAGAAGTGGTGAGTTGAAAAACAGAAAGAGAGTTGAATATATTAAAAACAGACATAGTGTTTGGAATTGAAGTTAATGCTGGTGACTCAAAGTTAATGCTGCTAGGCATAACTTAATGCTGCTAGGCATAAGTTAATACTGCTGGCATAACTTAATGTTGTTAGGCAATAAGTTTAATGCTGCAAGGCATAACTTACTACCTGCGTTGAACGTTAATGTTGTTGAGGGACTTTCATAAATACTTCGATTAAGGGTTCCAATCACTCATTTAATCGATTTCATTCAATCATATACTCTCTAATCACAAACCCTAACTCAATTTCATCATTCATCATCAAAACCCAACACAATAACGACCCTACAGTTTGCTGATACTCACAATTTGGTCGCGTTTTTGTCTAAACCCGCTGAAAGTAAAGGGTTTGAGCAGATAGTGGATTTTCTGAATGCAAATCCTATAAGATATGCACTAACGATCAATCCTACAATCTATACTTCGTGTATTGAACAGTTCTGGGCTACTGTCAAGGCGAAAACTGTTAATGATGAAGTACAGTTACAAGCCCTAGTGGATGGGAAGAAAGTGATCATAATCGAATCCACTGTAAGAAGAGATCTTCACCTAGAAGATGATGAAGGTGTTGATTGTCTACCCAATGCTACTATTTTTGAATAGCTCACACTCATGGGGTATGAGATGTTTCACAAAAACTTACTTTCTATAAGGCATTCTTTTCCCCTCAATGGAAATTCCTTATTCATACCATTTTGAAATGCCTTAGTGCTAAGACTACTTCATGGAATGAATTTAGTAGCACTATGGCTTCTGCAATCATCTGTTTAGCTGCAAACTAGAAGTTTAACTTTTCAAAGTACATATTTGAAAGTATGGTGAAGAACGTGGAGAATGTGTCTGGTAAATTCTTGATGTATCCAAGATTTGTACAAGTATCTTTGGAGAAACAACTGGAAGGAATGTCAAATCATAAAAGGATTTATGTTACACCCTCTCACACAAAGAAGATTTTTAGAAACTTGAAAAGGGCAGGAAAAGGATTCTCTGGAAGTGTAACACCCTTATTTCCAACAATGATGGTACAAGCTCAAGAAGAAATGGGTGAAGGTTCAACAAATCCTACTGATCCCCATCACACACCCACTATTATTCAACCATCAACATCACAACCTCAAAAGAAACAAAAACCTAGGAAGCCAAAGAGAAAGGACATTAAGGTACCTCGGCCTAGTGGTCCTACAGACAATGTTGCAGATAAGGCTGTCTATAAGGAGATGGATGATAGTTTGGAAAGGGTTGTTACTACTGCTACTAGCTTAGATGCAAAGCATGATAGGGGTAACATCAATAAGACCCAATCCAAGGCAACACTTAATGAACCAAGTTCCATAGGAACTAGTTCAGGTAGTGGTCCCAAGCGCCAAGACACCATGGGGGATACTATTGCTCAAACTGGGTTTTAAGAATGTATCTAAAACTTCTAATGATTCACTGCTCACAGGAGTTAACACATCTCGAAGTGATGAGGATAGTCTGAAACTAAAAGAATTGATGGAATTATGTGCCAACCTGCAAAATAGAGTTCTTGACCTGGAGAACATAAAGACTGCTCAAGCTCAGGAGATTACAAGTTTGAAAAGGAAGGTCAAGAGACTAGAAAAGAAGAATAGGTCAAAAACTCATGGGCTTAAAAGATTATACAAGGTTGGGCTGTCAGCTAGGATTGAATCCTCTGAAGATGAAGGTTTTGGTGAAGAGGATGCATCCAAACAGGGGAAGATTGATGATATTGATGCTAATGAAGACATTTATCTGGTCAATGTTTACAGAGATAAAGATATGTTTGGGGTAAATGATCTTGAAGGTGATGAAGTGGTTGTTGAAACTGAAGTTGCTTCTAAAGATGTGAACTTAAGTGTTGATGAAGTTACTTTAGCTTAAGCACTTGCAGCTTTAAAAAGTGCAAAACCCAAGGCTGACAAGGTTATGTTACAAGAACCAGAGTAGGGTACAATTACAACAACTGCTGCTACAACAGTTACAGATGCTAGCACAAGACCCAAGGCTAAATGGCGTGTTATTCATGAAGAGGAGCAAGCAACTACACCAACAATTTCTTCTTAACAACCATCACAGGTTTAAGGATCATGATAAGGTAAAGGTTATCATGGAAGGAAGCCTGAGATCCAAACAAAGAGAAAAGATCAAATTAGGCATGATGAGGAAGTTGCTCAAAGACTTCAAGCTCAAATGCAAGCTGAAATAGAGGAAGAAGATAGGCTTGTAAGATAAAAAGAAGAAGAAGCCAGCATTGTTTCATGGGATAATGTGCAAGGAATGATAGTTGATGATTATCAAATGGCTCAATAAATGCAAGCAGGAGAACAAGAGAAGTTGAGTATTGAAGAGAAGTCTAAGTTGTTTGTACAACTCTTAGAAGCAAGAAAGAAATACTTTGCAGCAATAAGAGAAAAAGAAAAGAGGAACAAACCACCAACTAAAGCTCAAAAGAGAAGTACAATGTCTACTTATCTGAAAAACATAGCTGGATACAAGCACAATCAATTGAAGAACAAAAGCTTTGATGATATTCAGAAGTTATTTGATAAAGCTATGAAAAGGGTTAACACATTTATAGATATGGATACAAAATTGGTGAAAGGTAGTGAAGTAAGAGCAAAAGGAAGTAAGACAAGAGCAGAAGGTAGTTCTAAGAGAGAAGGAGAAGATCTTCAACAAGAGTCTACCAAAAAGCAAAAGGTGGATGATGATAAAGAGTCTGAAGAGCTTAAGAAATGTTTGGAAATAATTCTAGATGATGGAGATGATGTAACTATTGATGCTACACCTTTATCTACCAAATATCCAACCATTGTTTACTACAAGATCTACAAAGAAGGGAAGAAAAGCTATTTTTAAATTATCAGAGCAAATGGTAATTCTCATATGTATTTAACTTTTGTAAAGATGCTTAAAAACTTTAAAAGAGAAGGGTTAGAAGTTCTTTGGAGCATAGTTAAAGCTAGATTTAAGAAGATAGAGCCAGTGAATTACATGGATAATTTCTTACTTCTTAAATTGAAGACCATGTTTGAACATCATGTTGAAGATAATGTATGGAAGAATCAACAAGGATTAGTTAAAGTGTTGAACTGGAAGCTTTATGATTCTTGTGGAGTTCATTGTGTAACAATGCAGAACTTACTTTATTATCTGTTGGTTGAGAAGATGTATCCACTTATTAATCATACACTACATCATATGTTTAATGATTTGAAGCTTCAAGTTGATTATGAGTGTGAAATGGCATTTGAGCTTCTTAGATTGGTCAAGCAACAACTTAAGGTAGGATATGTACCTGAATGAAGTGTTTGGAAACATCCTCCTGGTGATTGATGAAGCTTTGAATGAAACTTGAGATTTTAAAGAAGAATATCAAGTTTAAGGGAGGATTGTTGGGATTAAAAGTCTTCTTGAAGTTACTGCTGCTAAGGTTTGTGTTACTACTGCTAGCACAAAGTTAATGAAAAATATGCTAAGTTGTAAGTACTGCTAGTTCATAGTTACTACTACTAGTGTAACTTAGTACTGCTAGTGTATATTAGTACTGCTAGTTACTACTGCTAGTATATGTTAGTACTGCTAGCTAGTGTGAATAGTTTAGAGTACTGGTGATGAAGATTGAAGAAAATTATTCTAAGTTAGTTAATTCTGCTTGTACACAGTAATGCTTGCTGGTGTTATAAGTTACTACTGCTGGTGCTAAGTTAATGCTGATTAGTACAAGTTAAACTGCTGAAGTTTCCATATGATGAAAGATAAAGTTGCTTGAAGATCAAGACTCTTATGAGATAAGGATTGTTTTTATAGAATAGAATCTTTGAGTATTAATCTAAGTTTTAGTAAGATAATTGTTAATCGCTTGGAACTTCTTTGTGTTAAATTGGAAGTCCTAGGGCATAGAGTTTATGATCCAGAAAACTAGAAATCTTTTGTTTTGATATTGTTATAGCTTTAAGGTTTTGTAACCCTAATACTAGTTAGAGTTTTCGTATTTATATATTGAAGGTTTGTTTGTTAATCTGTTGTTCATTAGAATACTGTTCTATTGCATATTTCGTTTTTTGATTGCATATTCTTCTTATTGATCAAATATTAGATTCCGCATAGTCTTTGATATATTTTACAAAGTTTCTATCATAATTGTGTAGGATTTATCTTGCATAACTAAACCTTACACAAACTAAGGAATTCAAGATCTATTCAAGTGGGATCAACAGACGTCGTCTCCACACTCTATGAGCACGATTCTTTAAGAGATTTGGTGTAGGTCTATAGTCTTGTCCGTTTCTTCTCCAAATGAGCCCAAGTCACGCGTATTTCCTTGAAATGCCATCCAAGTGCTAAAAACCTGAAAACAAACTATTAAGCACATAATCTAGGCATATTTGCATGATTTAGGGGGTTAAATGACCCCGAAATAGTGTATAAAATGACATTTCATCAGTTATAATACCTTAAAATTCAAGGAAGGTGAAACACTAACACAAACTTTCACCAAATACAAAGCTTTAATGAATGAATTATTAAATGATGGCATCAAACTTTTAAAGCTTGAAATAAAAACTAGTTTTATAAATAGGTTACCAAAGAAGTGGCTAAGTTTCTGTCAAAGTCTCAGAAACACAAATCATGTGAAAGAATCTGAGCTTGCTTCTCTATTTGGTAAACTCAAATATGAAGAAAACCTCATTGATAGTATTTATGAATCTGAAAAGAAAAAAATATGTTGTCACTGCAACTCAATTGTCATCTGCCTTCTTTTCAACCTCTATTTTCCAGGACTTTCAAGATAGTCCTGATGATGAAGAGGATACAAGAAGCAGTTAAGAATACTTAAAAGACCTTGAAGAAGAATATCAAGAAAGAGCTCTTTTAGCCAAATCCAATAGATTCTTCAAAAAGGGGTCTCAAAGATTCAGTAGTGCAAAAGCAGCTGATGATACTATATGCCACAAATGTGGTAGAAAAGGTCACTTTGCAAGAGACTGTTTTTCTATGACTTCAGTTCCTTTATACTCATCACCATTTCAGAAACCTCAAACTACTATCTTTAGTCCCTCTCAGCAGAAACCCGACTGAGGCTTAACAAAGACTTTGAGGCAAAATACAACAAAGTCAAGGCTAAACTAGCCCTCCTCAGTTCTGGTACATCATCTAAATCATCAATGGTAAAAAACAAGGGTCTTGTTGCTGAATCCTATGAATGAGATGAAGAAGATGTGTCCTCTAATGACAATGAGATGATTGAAGTAAAGGTTCTCATGACACTTGTTGATGATGAAAGCGTTGTTGTGGGCAAAGAAAGTGCCAGAAATGGGGAATGGGTGAAGATCTCTATGAAAAAGGTACACACTCTTCTTGATATTGAAGATAATGATGAAAGAAAATCTTTTCTTGATTATTTGTGTATTGATCGTAACTATGTTGAAGAGCAAAGAAGCAATCTTGTGTTAAAACATACAGATCTTGTTCAAGAACATGCAAAGAACAGCTTTTAGTATTAAAACAAGCAAAACTTGATTTTCTCACCATGCAGCATGTAAACACTAAAATTCTCAAAGAGAATCAAAACTTAAGAAAAGAACTGAAAGAGCTAATAACAATCACTAAAACATGGCTAAACAGTTTTAACAAAGTAATCCAGTGTATCAGTGAACAAATTCCCTCTCAAAAGAAAAGAATTTTAGGACTTGATCAACTCACTGAAGATCCTTCTAGTTCTGGGTAAACAGACTTAGTCTTTGTAAAATCTTCAGCTGATGACACAAAAGTATCCATTCCAGGTGTTGAACGACCCTGGCTATCTGAAGCTGAAGGTTTTACTTTGCCAAATCATGACACTGGTAGAATATTTCCGGCTGAGACACAAGTAAAACTAACTGATCCTTCAGTTTCTATCACTGACTCTTTAGCTAATGAGTATGATTCAGCTGATGAATCTTCAGTTTGTAGCACCCCTCTTTTTCCACTGGAGAAGTTAGCCGGTGCTGAACTCGTATCTAGTCCAAAGACTATCAAATCAATTTTGAAGTCAAATTCCACATTCAAAGCTAAAACCTTAAAAGGTGTGTCCTTAGCTCTTGCTATGGGTAAAAAATGGTTCAGCTTCAAAGAATAATGCAGCTCCTACTGGTAAACTGAAGAATGTGAAAACTGAAGATGACTCTCCTTTGTCTATTGTAATGAAAGAACTAAATGATCTAAAATTAAATATCAACAAAAATCAGTCATCTTATTCCAAAAATAACAAATCTCAACAGATTCCCCAAAATGCACTTCAAAACAAATACAAAACTCAATTCAAAAAGAATTGTGAACTTTGTGGACTAAATAATCATCTTTTTGAGAATTGCTACAAAGTTTTGTTTTGTAAAAAATGTGAGAGAACTGATCATAAAACTTGTGATCATGCTGAATATATGTCCACTATGAACATTTATCAGCATCTCAAAAGTCAAGGTGGATCTTCTTCAAGATCTAAAATCTTAAGACCATCAAAACCCCTCCCTCTTTGCATACACAGTAGGTTTAATGATCATATGTCTGATGATTGTATAAACTATCCTATATGTGATATCTATGGAAGTTATGATCATGATACACATGGTCATAACAGACTCATTTCTCTAAGAAGAGGAATCAAACCAATAAACCCTCAACATATCAACAAAAGTTATGAAACTTATGGTAGCACAGTTCATACCACTACTGATCACAATGACATTGAGTGGTTTAGAAGGGGTGAAGCACTTTAAGCTAAGAAAGCTGAAGCATTCCAATCATCAAATGCTACAAGATCTAAGACTCCCACTAAAAGGTGGATCTCTAAGCAAAACTAACCATTCTGAACTTATTTGTGTTGTGTGACATTAGGAAGCCCATCTAGTACCTGGACAGTGGATGCTCAAGGCATATGACTGGTGTCAAAAGTTACATGCACAAATATGTGGAACAACCAGGACCTAAGGTGGTATTTAGAGATGACTCTACATGTACCACTGAAGGTTATGGTACTATAAAATGTAATGGTATAGTTTTCACAAAAGTAGAATTTGTAAATGGTCTCAAATACAATTTAGTTAGCATCAGTCATCTATGTGATGCTAAATACATTATTCAGTTTGATGAGAAAAGAGGAACAATCTTCAACTCTAACAAAGAAATTGTTATGATTGCTCCAAGAGTAAGAGATGTATATGTTCTGGACATGAGATCTTCTTTACAATAATCTTGTTTCTTTGCCAAAGCCACTAAAAATCTCAACTGGCTTTGGCATAAAAGACTTGCTCATCTAAACTTCAAAACAATCAACCAACTAGCAAAACAAAATCTTGTTATTGGTCTTCCCTCACTTGTCTACTCAAAGGATAAACCATGTTCATCATGTGAAAAGGGAAAGCATCATAGAGCCAGCTTCAAAACAAAATAGACATCTTCTATCAAGAAATATCTTCATCTTCTTCACATGGATTTATTTGGACCTGTAACTCCTAGGTCCATTAACCATGAAAAGTATACCCTTGTCATTGTTGATGAGTACTCAATGTAAACTTGGGTATACTTTCTGAAAAAGAAGAGCCATGCGCCTGAAACCATTATGTCATTCATCAAAAGAGTTAAAAATCAAAATGACACCAAAATCAAACAACTCATAACTTACAATGGTGTTGAATTCAGAAATAGCATTCTAGACAACTTCTGTGATGAAAAAGAGATTTCAAAAAACTTTTCCTCTCCATACACACCTGAACAAAATGGTGTTGCTAAAATGAAAAACAAAACTCTTATTGAAGCTGCAAGAACAATGATTTCAGGATCTATCTTCTCAAAATAATATTGGACTAAAGCTGTAGCTACTGCATGCTATACTCAAAATAGGTCCACTATCGTTAAAATACATCTCAAAACTCCCTATGAAATCTTTCCAGGAATATATGTGGTTTTCCAATCAAAGGCTTTCTTGTATCTTTTTAAAACCGAGATGAGCTTATTTATGTTTTGTTCAGAAAGCTAAGATGATATGATTACAGGAAGTGGGTTCTTCCAAGAATACATATTCTTGTGATCAGGAAGAGATTTTAGTTCAAGATCCGTAGGAGGTTCTTCAAGAGATGTCTTGATTTTATAATCAATGTCAAAGGTGATTTTTTTGAATGGTATTTCTTCAGTTTTAGATTTAGACTCAGAGTCTTCTTCGATATTCATAGCCATGAATTCATCGAATTTAGCAAAGAGTTTTTCTTCGAGAATAGTTCCTTCCATGGAATGAAGGATTTCACTCCCTTCATCGAGAAGAGCATCGAAATCTTCTTCTAAGATTTCATCGATAACATCAATGCTAAAACATGTATCATCGTTTGAATAAGAGTTTTTCATCGCAGAATCGATTGAAAATGTCATTTGTTCAGTACCAACTCGAAGATTGAGTTGTTTTTGTTTTACTCGAATTACTGCATCGGCAGTATGGAGAAAAGGTCTCCCTAATATTAGAGGAACTTTACTGTCTTCTTCCATTTCGAGAATAACGAAATCCACGAGAAATGTGAATTTACCAACTTTAATGAGCATATTTTCAGTGATACCAATAGGGTGTTAGAATGATCGGTCAGCTAATCTTACGCTTATTTTAGTGGGTTTGAGAGTTTTAAGATATAATTTCTCAAATAGAGAATATGGCATGAGATTAATGCTAGCACCAAGATCGGCTAAAGCATTGCATGAAAAGGCTTTGCTAAAAGTGCAAGGAATAAGGAAACTTCCGGGGTCTCCGAGTTTAGGTGGAACTTTGTTTTGAATCATAGCAGAACTTTCATCACTCAGAAAAGCGGATGAAATTTGTTCAAGCTTGTGCTTGTTGCTAACGAGTTCTTTAAAAAATTTGCCATAATTCGGCATTCCTGCTAAGACATCGACAATGGGTACATTGATTTAAACGGCTCGAATCATATCAAAGAATTTACCATATTGGGCTTCCATTTTCTCTTTTTAAAGGCGTTAAGGATATGAAATTCTTGGTTTTTAAGGTTTAGGTATTGGAGTTTCTTTGATTGGTTTTTAAGTTTGAGATTTTGGTTGGGGTGTAGATTCTTCTTCTTTGTCATCACTATCGAAATTGATAGGATTTTTAGAATCATTTTGTTGATCATTTAGATTGGTAGGTAGGTCATAGGATTTACCACTCTATGTAAATACGGAATTTACATGCTCGTTTCGAGCTTGCGGTGGTTGGTATGGTTTAGATGAGCTACCTTTTGGGTTTAGTTGAGTGTTACTAGGAAGAGATCCAGAAGATCAAGCAGATTTCTTGTCAGCAAATCTGTCGAATGTTGCTTCTAGGTTTTGAATCGAGGTTTGATGATTTTTGGTTGTTGTTTTGAGTTTAGTTTCAAGATCCATAAACATATCTTTAACAAGAGAATTGGTCAATTGTTGAGCTTTTATGAATTCGCTTAATTGTCTTTGAAGGTCGGGTTTATCATCATAATTGGATCGATAGTTTTCTCGATTATAATCGTTTCTTTGGCTTGAACGTCAATTATCGCGATTTGAGTCACGATCGCGGTAATCATTATACAAACGTGTGCATCAAAAAGTTTGCATGAATTTTGCTTCTACTTCAGGAGACATGGGTTTGTCATCTTCGTCATATTCAGGTATCGAGTGATTTGAACGGGATTGCATTTCTTTGTACTGAGCGTCCATTTTCATGGTCATGGCATCCATTCGTGCTATAATTTTGTCAGTATCAGAGTTACTGCTACCTTCATCGGCGAAAGCTATAGTTTTCTTTAGAGATGATTTTGGTTTTTGATTTTTAGCCCAATCAAGCTTGGTTAAGACTTTGTCTTCGCGAAGTTGATAAGCTTAGTTTGGTGTTTTATAGAGGAAAATACCACCAGCTGCGAAATTTAGAACTTCTTGGGTTATTTTGTTGAGGTCGTGATAAAAGATTTTTATGATATTGCCTTTGGATAGATTGTGACCATGGTAATTTCTGAGCATTTCTTTCATACGGAGCTAAGCATCAGTTAAGGTTTCATTTTCATGTTGGAAAAAGGCTCGGATTTCTCCGAGGAGTCGATCGAATAGAGCTGGGGGGAAGAATCGGCTAATAAAAGCGGTTCGAAGTTCATCCCACGTTTCAATGGTTCCTTCGTTGAGTTTGTCAAGCCAATTTTTTGCTTCACCCGTGAGTGACAGGGGAAACATCATTAGGCGGACGGCTTCATTTTTAGTGTCTCTGTATTTAAACATATCACATATTCTGAGGAATTCATGAATGTGTTTGTGCGGATCAGTTTTAATTCTACCATCAAATTGGTTTCCTTTGACGAGAGTCAAGTGGTTACCTTTAATGGCGAATTTGTTTGCGGTTGCAGGAATGGTGATTGCGGAACCGGGAGTCGGAGCGACAACACGATCAGCAGTCCAAATGGGTTCATCATCCATTGGGTTGTAATTTTCAAGAATATAAAGAAAGTGACGAAAATAGTTGATGTCAAGAATGGGTAGGTAGACAATTATTGGTTGTGCTGGTTGTTCGTCCCTTCGTTCGAATGGGACTCTCCTGTTTCATTGATGAAGTCTACGATTCAGGGTTTTTTTCAGTGGTTTGACAAGTTTGAAGTTGAAAGCACACGTATGCATCCAAGGTGAACTGTTGGATGTTTTAGAGAACGTTTTTAGGAAAAAAATGTTTGACTGCAGAAAGTGTAGTGCACTTTCCGCAATGAGAGTTATAGCAAGCAAGCAGATTGATTTTTAGGAGGAAAAAGTAATTAATTCTGTTTTAAAAAATAATAAGATATGATTATAGAACAATTTAAAATCCCTGGCAGCGGCGCCAAAAACTTTGATGTGTTTCAAAAGCTTTAAATTTATAAGACTAGAATTACCGATTATTAAATGAAAACACACAGGTAAAGTATAACCCACTTATGTAGTATAATATTTCAGGTAAGACCAGGTCGTCCACAGGGATTTGATTATGTTCGTATAATTGCGAGTTTTTAAGACAAATCTTAATGACTTTTTCAAATGAGATATGATTGATGATGAATTCAATAATAAAGGAGTATGACTACTCGGATAGTTTCATATAATGCTTAAGTAATGGTAATGATTACGATCTTCTATTTTAGGACTTAACTTATAAAAAGGTTTTTTCGTCAAAAAACGTTTTCACAAATTAACTTGTTCTAACGTAAGACTTATATTAGTTAACTTAATCAGATGTGTCATGTAAATAATCAAGTTACAATTATATCAAATCTATTTTGTTTATCAAATAACGTGAGCGGATTTCTCCAACTAAACGATAAAGACCATAGACAAATCTTTAAAACTATATAGCACACAACGGGTCTTTCGACCTATACCGTTATGCGTATACAATAAAAGTTGATGAACAAAGTTTACAAGATAAGATACGATAGGATTTCAACACAAGCTTAAGATTAACAAGATTATAATAATACAAAATAATTATTTATTATATTAACATCACCGAGTAGTTATGATAGATTTAGCCTCTCATGGCTATGAAGTTCATAATAACAAAGTGAAATAGAGAGATAAGAAACATACAAGACCGATAGGTCCAATGGAGCAATAAATACAAAACCCCGATTTCCAGTAGTGAATCTTACTAAACCTGTTATTTTACTAAATACTATAAACCTTCTTTGTCTTTGCCGGAATTTCGTGCTAAAAACCTAGAGATTGATGAAGAATTTGAGAGAGATTTGTATATTAAAGTATGTGTGATGATGTGTGAAATGGTTAGAAGTCCTCTCTATTTATAGGTTGTGAGAGGCTAGAAGTGTGGCGCACTTTATTATAAGTGCAACGTACTTTGCCTATGTCGGTTAGATTATCATTAATGCTGAAGAGAAGTGCGGCACGCATTCTAGAAAAATCGCCGCACTTTATGTCTTAAATGTCTTCATTAATTTCACTGATAAGTACGGCGCGCAATGTTATAAGTGCGGCGCACTTTCTTTAATTTCTTGATTTATTATTTCTTTTCTTCTAATTTTCCTTCCGGTGAGTGTAAATACTTGTAATTTGAATACTTTGAGCTCGTACTGTCTTCAAGTGAACCTGCACATATTTCATGTGATTAAGTATCGAAAGTTCATGAGAAATGATGAAATATATACAAATAACGCCGCCAAAAACATGTATAATTAAGGCGTTATCACCCACCTGATAAGTATCTTTATCTATATGAACCCTCTCAAAGGAATCAAGATAATAGCAATGTTGTTTCTTTCATAGAACCCTATGAAAGACATGAACCTGTTGTCATTTAAACTGATGGTTCATCTGATCAAAATGATCAAGCTGATCAAAATGATCAAAATTATCAAAATGATCACTCTACTCAAGATGATGAAGTCTTAAATGATGATCATTCTGAGCACTCAAATCATAACAATGATAATCATATCACTGATAACCTCCCAAATACTAAAGATATTCAGACCTCTGAACCACTATCCTCTCCAGTTGAGGATGCTTCAGTTTGAAATACAAATCTAATCCCAACTAATCCCTCTTTATCCATCCCATCCATGGCCTCTCCAGCTCCTCAAGACAAATGGTCTTAGGACAAACATATTGAGCTGGTTAATATAATAGGCAATCCATGAGCTAGAATGCTTATTAGGGTCATGGCCAAAGAACTGAGTGCTGCTTTAGCTCATGAATGTCTGTTTGTAGACTTTCTATCTAGAGAAGAACCTAAAAAGGTTTCTAAAGCACTTAAGCAACCTGGATGGGTTGATGCTATGCAAGAGGAACTAAATCAATTTGCTAGAAACAAAGTCTGGACCTTGGTTCCTGCACCTTATGGAAAAACCATAATTGGCTCTAAATGGGTATTTAGAAACAAAAGGGATGAAACTGTCATTGTAAAGGCTACAATCAACAAGAAGGCATAGACTATGATGAAACCTTTACTCCAGTTGCAAGACTTGAAGCAATTAGGATCTTTCTTTCCTTTGCCACTTACATGAACTTCACAGTCTATCAAATGGATGTTTCTTTCCTAAATGGAAAGCTAAAAGAAGAAGTTTATGTTAAACAACCTCTAGGTTTTGAGAGCAGTAAGTTCCCCAACTATTTTTGCAAATTAGACAAAGCCCTTTATGGACTTAAGCAAGCTCCGAGAGCTTTCAACCTTTCTCACTGAACACAAGTTTGTTAGAGGAAAGATAGAAAATACACTGTTTGTTTACAAATCCTAAAGTGATGTGATTCTAGTGCAAATCTATGTTAATGATATTATTTTTGGGTCCACCAGCACAAAATTGTGCAAACAGTTTGCAAAACTGATGACTCAAAAATATGAAGTGAGCATGATGGGTGTCCTCACCTATTTCTTTGGATTTTAGATTAAGCAATCTGAAAGATGCATTTCAATCAATCAAGAAAAATATGTTAAGGATCTGCTAAAGAAGTAGGACATAAATGGTTCATCAGTAAACACCAATGGTACCCCCTAATAATTTAGGACATGATCTCAATGGTAAAAATATAAATGAAACTCAGTACAAAGGATCACTAATGTACCTAACTGCAAGCAAACCTGACATTTAATTCTCTACTTGTCTTTGTGCAAGATATCAAGCAAATCCTAAGGAATCTCACCTTATTGCTGTTAAGAGAATTTTTAGGTACCTGAAAGTTACTCCCAGTCTTAGTCTTTGGTATCTTAAATGTTCAGGTTTTGATATAAAAGGATACTAAGACTCTGACTATGCTAAATGCAACATGGACATGAAAAGCACTTCAGGTGCTTGTCAGTTGCTATAAGTCAAACTTGTGTGCTGGAGTGCTAAGAAGCAGCACTCTGTAGCTGCTAGTGGATGTTGTGCCAATATACTATAGATGAAAAGTCAACTTATTGACTATGACATAATATATGAGAAGGTACCCATATTTTGTGATAACACAAGTGCTATTCTAATTTCAAACAATCCAGTTCTACACTCAAGAACAAAGCATATTGACATAAGATATCATTTTATCAGAGATCATATTCTAAAAGGGGACATTGCATTACATTTCATTCCCACTCAATATCAACTTGCTGATATCTTCACCAAGCCCCTAGATGAACCAACTTTCAAAAGATTGATTTGTGAACTAGGTATGCTGAACACCGATGGTTCAAAACCTAAACCCTCAAATGATTCTTCAGATGAAGACTGAAGGGGTTCAGCTTCTCAAAACTGAACATAACTTTATTTGTTATGTGTCAGTTTAGTTTTTGCTTACTAACCTTTAGTTTTATTGAGTTAAGTAACTGAGCAATCACTTATGTCTCTCTCATGGATTTGATGGAGCATATGTGGTTTTGTCGCCTTTTCTGAAGCATTGGTATTGGTGAAAATCAATAAATGAAAAAAACTGATTTATTTTGTTTAGTTTAAATTTTACACCCTAGCCAGATCTTTATCTTTAATTTTTTTAGTGAAGTAGCTGAGTAATCACATATGTCTCATTCATGGATTTGCATAAGCATGTGTGGTTTTGACGCCTTCGCTGGAGCATTAATGTTGATAAAGATAACACCATAATTTTGATCTAACTTTTTAGCTTTCTCGAGTGAAGTAACTGAGCAATCACATATGTCTCATTCATGGATTTGCATGTGTATGTGTGGTTTTGTCTCCTTTGCTGGAGCATTGGTGATTGAGAAAGATTTCCATTAGTTCAGCATAACATAACACCAAACCGGAACCTAGTTCAGCTCTTTCAAAACAATCAATCAAGGGTCAGTTTTAAAACAAAAGAGATTTTCAAAATTAATATAATTTAATAATTTTATTAAAAAAATATATCCAAACGTTTGAGTGACCTCACCACTTTCTCTCACCTACATTTACAGTTGAATAGACGGCTTTTCACTGTTCAATATGTCAGAAGCATGTTGTGCTAACTTTTATTAAATGCAAAGTTTAGCACACATGCAATAACTAACCCTAAAACATTCCACACCAATTCATAACCTCCAAATGGTAATTACAAATTCTTTGAGAAGAATTTTTAACTTTACCAATTATCTAAACACATCAACTAAATTCATAATTCACTTATAAAAAACACACACATAAATAATCAAAACAGATCAAAACCCCAAACCCTAACTTAACAGAAATGGCAGAATCATCTAACCCACAACAATCACCACCACCAAACCAAGAACAAATCCCACAACAAGATCCACAAGAGCAACAACCAGAAATCCCCACTCCATTTGAGCCTGCTCCTCAAGTTGGGTTCAATATTGAAGATATTATCTTCAATTGCAACAATGAAGTTGCTCTCCTTTACCCTCCACACAACAACTCAAACTATTTCAAAGTTGTCTCAGACTTTATCTCAACATATTGTCTTAGGGAGGCATTCACTAGATCACCAAACCAATACAAGGAGTAAATGTCTGAGTTTTAGTACACTGCCAAAGCTCTTAATAACTCAAATGTTTATTTTTTAACTCTCACTAGGGGTATCTATGGTGAAGTAGGGGTAAACACCTTCAAGAATGCCATTGGGGAAAATTACTTAGCCCACTCTAATGAGTATGTTGCACCACCACCTATAGACACAGTAAGACAATGGTTTTTAACAATTAGGTATGGGGAGGCAGTTGAAGCCAAAGGGACTCTTAAGAAGAGTCTTCTTCCTCCTAGGTGGAGGTTGTTAATGGCTCAGATTATTCAGTGTCTAGGGGGTAAGACTGGGGGATTTGATCAAATATCCAACAAAGATGCCATCATACTTTACTGTCTTGCAAATAGGATTAACAGAGATTATGCCAGGTTGATTTGGGAGGATCTCATTAGCAAACTGAATAAGAAAACTAGAGAAAGAGTTGTCCCTTAACCTAGGTTTTTATCTCTATTACTGGAACACAAGATGGAAGGTTATGGAAATAATGGTGTCTCACTTAACCCTACTCAAGTCTTCAGTGTCCATAATTGGGCACTAAAGAAAAACCAACCTGAAGGACCTCCCTTCACTGATCATATGCTAGCCATTTATGAAGCAGATGAGCCTGTAGCATTCCAAGCTCCTAAAACCTCCTCAAATTTGAGAAAAGGATACCAAAGGCACAAAGCCTGGAGCTAAATCTGGACAAAGGAAAAAGCAAATTCCTTTTACATATAAACATCCTCAGTCCAAGATAGAGGCAACCAAAGGTGTCTCCTCCACACAAGGGGACACTAGATCCAAAACTGGCCATCCAGTGAAAGAAACTCAGTCCAGCTCGGCCATGGGCTCCAACCCTAGCCAGCCTTCAGCTCCCACCCCTGTGATTGTTGAACTGCATAAAGAAGACCAGCAAGCAACTAGTGGCCCAACATCTTTAAGGGTCACCAGTGAAGATGGAACCCACCCTCAGCTCAGTAGTGGTATGTCAGCATTTATTCATATTAAACCTAATTATTCAGCTTCTACCATTATTCACTCTGAGTCTGCATCAGAACATGATGTTTCAGCAAGTTCCAAAACTGGAGCTAATTCTGGCCTATCTGCTTCTAAGGATTCAATACCTCAAACCACAGGTAATGATGAAGGACCAAATAAACTTTCACTTGATCATATATTTGCAGGTACTAACCCACATGTTCTTGTAGAAAAAACCAAATCTACCAGTGAAGGGTTGGAAACCGTCCTCACTCCACCTACAACACGGAAGGGAGCCAGCAATATTGCAAAAAATATTGAGGAAGAATTCAACACTTCCCTTTATCTGTCCAGCTCTGATGATGCACTAAAGGATATCAAGCTGGAGGACTTATCCAAGCTGGTTTAGGATGTGGGGGTTGACTTTATGGACCTGGACTCTCCTAAGGATGATGAACCCATCATTGTTCAAGATGATAATGATGAAGAGGTTCATGCTAAAAAGGTTCAGACTGAAGAACCCAAAGAAACTACAGATGCTTCAGCTCCTCATCCTCCCTCTTTAAAGTCCATCCAAATTCAAGAGCTGACAAATCAAGTTGTTCTCCTTCAGTCTCAGAATTCTAAGCTAAAGAAGGAAAAGACCCAAGCTGAAGCTGAAGTTGCTCTTCTTTCAGCTCAACCTTCATTTCCAAATGTAGAACATCTCACTGAGCTACTGGTAAAATCCCTCAAACCTGAACTGTCAACACTTTTAACTTCTCATGATTTTAGTAAATCATTACCAACTGAGCTAAAAGAACTCTCCTCCAAGTTCAATGATTTATCTAGGGAGATCAAGGAGCAAAAGAAGTATGTAGAGAAATTGGAAGTTGAACTTCCAGGGGATTTGAAAGAAATTCCTAACAAGCTAGAAAAATTTACTACAACTGTCTCTAGTCTTACCACTCAAGTAGCTAAACTGAAGACTCTTCAATGGGAACTTTTAGCTGAATTTATTTCTATACCAGGTCAATTTTCCTCTATTCAAGCTAAGATCAAGACCTTGGATGCTCTTCTAAGTCTTCTCTCCAAGGTAACTGAAGCCTTGGACATGTTTGCACAAGTTGTTAAGCAAGCATCTCTTAAAGCTGGTGATCAAGGTGTTCCTTCAGCAAGCCAAGCTGGCACTCACCCTGCTAAGAGGGAGAAGAACACAAAATAAGTGACAATCACTCAGTTATTCAAGCAAAGAGCTAAAAAAGATGCTGAAAAGGCAAACGTAAACCAACAACCAAAACCAACAACAACACCTAAAACAACAACAATCATTCCACCAATCATCACTTCCACAACAACACAATTTCAATCACCTTTCCTCTCCAGTCCCCCCAAAGAGCTCTCCTTAACCTGAGGGGGAGCTAATCAAGAAAGACAAGGGCAAGAAAGCCATGTATTCAAAGGATGTTGAAGAAGAAGGTAGTGATAGTGAATCTGATGATGCAAATCTAACTGGCTCTAGGGTTGAATCTTCCAAGCAGAACAAACTGAAGCAATTTGATTTCATTACTAAAAATGGTAAACATATTCATTTAACAGCTGAGCAAATCAAAGAACAAAAGAAACTTGAAGATTTAGCCAAAGCTGATAGGGCCAAACAAGAAGTAGTGTTGGGAAAAGAAGAACTAGTTGATCTTCTTGGTATTGATGTGGTAACAAAGTACTACAAAGCCAAGTTTCAGTATGACAAATACTGTGACAAATTGCTAAACAGAAGGGCACAGTCAAGAATCATAAATTATGATGTTTTGACTAGGAAAGGCCCAATCACACTGAGGGGTGTACAAGGAGGATGGTACTGATGAGGTCATTCCTAATTTCAAGGCTAGTTATTTACATCTGGGCGAATAGAGAGAGGTAGTAAAAGCTTGTCCAAACAAAACTGGAAAAGGATGGTCCACCATGAACAAATACATACAAGAATGAACTATCTCCACAAAAGTGAAGAAGAACTGGGAATTGACTTAGACAAACCTCTAAGTGAACAGGATCCTCTTGACAAGCTGAATGATCTTGCAAAGAAGAAAAGAAAGAATGCTGAAGACATCCATGACTACTTTAGGGCTAACAAAAAGCTCAAATCATCAGTTCAGTATGAAGATCATCCAGCTGGAACTATGCTGAATGAACCAGTCTTAGGAACGATCTTGTTCAACTCCTTCCATAGGCAAGATTTTGTCCCCATTGAAGACTTTAGAGATTTCCCAAATGAGATGTTATACACTGTACAAGAAATCTTCTTCAGACTTCATCAAGGTCCTAGGCTTGATGATCATGCTAGTACCATCAGTTCCTTACTACTCGCTGAAGTTAACAAAAGGAACCTAAACCCCTTCAAGCAAATGAGAGTCATTGAGCAGCTAAGGCAGTAGATGTAATAATTTTTTGTAATAACTTTATATTTTGTAATTGTAATGTAATGAAAGTTAGTATGAATGGTTATTAGTTTATGTTGTTCAATTCTATCAGTTTGTAAGAAGAACTTGTTTGCTCACTTACTACTGATTTTAACTTAGGTTATATGTATATTCATATAGGGGGACATTGTTGGGTCAGTTGCTGAGCCATTTAGTCTCTCATTAGATTTAAACATAAAATCACCTAAGTATAAACAAGCTGAAGACAATTCATCTTGTATTCGCTGAAGACACTTCAGCTTCAGTTCTTCGGGTACTTAGAAGATCAAGATCATCGTCACTTCAGTTTATGCGGCGGTTCAAAAACTGAAGAAGATCTAGCAAGAGCTTCAGTTCAGCTTGGTTGACAACTCCAAGCTGAACGATGTCGATCTCCTTCTTAGAAGATTGAAACAAAATGTTTCACTTCTAAAATGTTTACAAGGCGGGAAAAAGATTGCTTTAAGTCAAAAGGAATAAAGCAATCTCTTTGGGAATGAATACTTCTAGAGTTGGTATAGTACATCTACTTTCCCATAAGGACTATACCTAGTACCTTAAAGCATTTATGCATTAAATGGCAGCTCAACCACCTATTTAATGCTTGCCACGTATACTAGGTTAAACTTGTAAACCCTAATTCCATTGCCTATAAAAAAAGAAAGGGATGATGAGAGTAAATGCTATCTCTTCCAATTAATGTGAAACACATTGAAGAGCATCTATATCTCAAACAAACTAAACAGAAACTACTAAAGCTAAAGCTTCAGTTCTAGTCGAATAGTTTGTTTTCTTAAACTCTTAACTTTGGTTAGAGTTTAAGTTAGAAAGAGATCGCCTTAATTGTCATTCAACCACCTTGCTATTTCGCAAGCAAAGTGTGTCATAGATTCTTTATTTGATTCTAATAAGAACTTATACGTTGAAAAGTTACTTCTGTGTGTTTTAAACTTGTTCATTATATTGTTCACATATATTTCTTTAAAACTCACTTTGTTGTCATGGAATGTAATTAAGTTTAACTTGATAAACCTATTATCACATTCACAGGGACCAATACAATCTTCAACTAAAATATTTTAAACGGAGCCTTGTTACAGAAATGAAAGATGATTTAAAGTATATCATGTCTCTTGAAGACGAGTTTGATGAAAAGTGTTTAATTTTAGACATTCAAACAGAATTTTTAAAAACCCAATTTGACTCAACCATATCATAGTCACATAGCCATGTGTATGAGAACGAGATGTTCAAACAAAATTCTTCTTTAGAAAGTGGAAACCGTTGTCTCAAAAACACCATAACTAAACTTTCAAAACAAGCTGCTGATTACAAAGAAGAAATGACAAAATGATGTGCCCAGTATGAAAAGGAATTTGCAAAACTAGAGGCACATTGCATTTCTCTTCAACTTAAATCTCAAAACAAATCTGCAAAATAGTCATGTTTCAAGTGATAAGAGTGATGAAGCTAAAATCAAGTTTGGCACTGCAGATCTTGAAACCATAAACATTGAGTTGGAATACAGTGTCGCTTCATTACTAAAATAAAATGAACACTTGAAGAAGATTTACCAAATCCTGTTTGATTCAATCAAACGTTCTCGAGTTCAGACAAAAAGTTCAAACGTTACTAAAAAAGAAGCAGAAAATTTAAAGACTCAGTTGTCTGAATTTGCGGATAAAAAGTTTGATAAAGTTTTTCAAAAGATTGAATCAATGAAACAGAAAAAATTTGATTCACAAATCACGAGAGTTTTTCTTCCAAACCCTCTGTATGATTCTGACATGTCAAATTTTAAATCTGAAACAGGGGAGAAAAATATTCTATTTTAAAATGAAACATCAAGTTTTGAAACAAAAATTGTGGAGCTCGAAACAATTTTAGCTCAACAAACAAAAGATTTTGAGGATGCCAAAGTCGATTTTTCAAAGAAAACGGCTAAGTTCGAAACTTATTTTAAAAAACTTGAAAATACAAAGTTGTCCTCGAATGACAATTGGCTCGTAAGATTGATGATTCTAAAGCCAAAAAATATCAGTTTTTAAACCAAATTGCTTCCTAAGAATCAAAATTGGCATCACAAGATCTTCTTTTAATTCAAAAAGAATATCACGATTTGAGAACTTCATACACTGCTCTAAAAGCAAAGTTTGATTCTCTTAACCGGGACAAATGAAGATCTCTGGTTACAAACTTTTCAAAACCAAAAGTAAGTGTTTCAAAAAAGATTTACACGGGTGAATCTTCAAAATCATTTTTGAAGAAGGTCTCTCAGTTTACAACCTACTCTTTGCAAAAGACTAGGAAGTTTTCTAAGAAACCTCAAGTTTTTGAAACACCTACTCCTCAAAAGGTTTCAAAAAGTGATTCAAGTAAGAAAAAACAGGTTTTTGAAACTCCAAACACTTGGTTTACACAGGTAAAGAAAGTGTGGAGATCAAAACAAAGTCATTTAAAACCTTTCAAATACTCAAAATCAGAAATGTTTTCAATGCAAAACAAGAATGACTCTGTTTTGAAAATTCCTAACAATGGAAGATTTCTGTTCATTTCAAAAATGAATTCTCGAAATGAAACACCAAATTTCAACAACAAACGGAGATCTTCTTCTTCTTCATCAAGATTTAAAACTCCTCAAGAAATACCAAGTTTACATAATCAATGGAAAGACAAAAGGACTTTTAAATCTTTGTTGATTCCACGAGCATTATTTCAAAATGAAACACCGGTTCTCAGTCGTCTCAGCTTCTTTACATCGAGTTGACACAACTTACAAATGGTTTTCAAAATTTGGTAAACACGTTGGCACCATGAATGGGTTCCAAAGGTTGTTGTCTAATTTGATGTCATAATGACTTCTGATTACTTCTGATCAGAACTCGTGCTTAAAATAATGAATTCTGATTACTTCAGATCAGGACTCAAACTTAAAAGAATGACTTATAGTTATTTCAGACTATAACTCGTGTTTCAAATAATGGGAAGTTTATATTTAAAGATAACTTATCCCAAAAACGAGGAGCAATCTTCTTGGTCTTGAGTTGTTTATTCAAAACTTTTGAAGTTTTGAGCTCAAGACAATGGCTTTCGTACATTTTAGTACGAGACCTGTGTTTCAAAGAAAAGAAAGTGTACGTGTCAGTGCACTTATCTTTAGAAAAGAAGAGAAATCTTCTTGTTTTCGAGCAAAATTTATTCAAAATCTTTCAAAATTTTGCTCATCAAAATGACTTGTATATACATCAGTGCACAACTCGGTTTTCAAATAAAAAGGAAGTGTGCGCTTCAGTGCACTTTAACTTCAAAAGAAGAGAAATCCTCTTGTTTTCGCATATATTTATCAAAAACTTTTCAAAAATTTGCTCAAAATAAATGACTTTTAAGTATTTCAACTTAGAACTCAAACTTCAAAGAAAGGAAAGTGTATAACTAAGTACATTTATCCTGACAACGAGAAGCTTACATCTTCTCGGACTTGAGCTGATTCATCATGACATTCAAAGTATTTGAGCTCAAGAAACTATTTTTTAATTGTTGAACATAAGTTTTCAAGAGTTTATCAAAAAGATTTTTCAAATTCTTTCAAAATTGTGTGTTCAACACTCACTTCCTCACTAAATCTTTGACTCATATGTATTTTTGAGCGGGAGCGAAATCTCAAAATGTTCCAACAAAATCATGCAATTTCCATTTTCTCCTATGTGCTTTTACAACTCATACAACTTTTTAATCAATTGGTACCAAAAATATCAATTGGTATGCTATTTTTGAGGGGGAGAAAATTGGATTAAAATGTGATCATATTTTACTCAAGTGCGAACTCTTTCCTCCATGTACAAGCTAATCTCAATCTTGATGCACATGTGTAGGGGGAGCATTTCTAAAATGAAAACTCTTAAAGTGTTGAACCTCATTTCTAATTTAAACACTTTGATTGATTTTTCAAATAGTTTTATGGCTGAGATATAATATCCAATGACCGACCAATTGATGATGATCAAGGAGATATAAGGCAATTAAGGTTAGGTATTGTTTCATGATCCAGCCAGAACTGGAGGGATCTACCGAGGGACACTCCAATAGATAAAAAAGAGTAAAGTGAGAACGGGAATGAAGGGGTTGAAGAATAAAAAAGAAAAGTTATGTAAGGGTGAAAAGAAATGAGTCCTCCATACACTTAGGCAGAAACCGGGTCAATGCATAATCTATCGGTAATCACAAAGGTGATTATGATATTGAAGACAAGTCATCATGGACCCAGTGACGCAATGCGCAACCCTCCCAACTACTCAGGCTTCTCTCAAAAGAAGTTTGTTTCATTTCACTCGGAGTTCAACACGCTTCTATTGACTTTTCACTTCGAGATAGTTGATATTGAAAAGGTGGCAGTCTGCTCTAGCCTCCGATCACCAAATAACAAAAATGCACTTATAGAGTCTAGAGCCAACGAGATCAATCAAGAAATCTTATTAGGACACAATTCCATATTCACTTGGTGTTCAAAATCAAAGAACACAAATTGTACAAGAGTCCAACACAGACGTAAAGTAATCTGTGTGAAATAATGAGAATTGACGGTTTGATTTCTCAAAAATACAAAACTTTCAAAGTGTTCAAAAACTCTTTATTCATCAACACTTTGAATGATTTTTCAAATCATTTTCCATTAGATATCTAAGAACCTCACAGTTCTCTGATGTCGATCTTGTATCCGTCGTTAGCCTCAAAAGGGAATCCGAGAATGGGAAGTGAGCACACGAATTAACAACTCAATCATTGAAATAGTAATTCAGTGATTCACTTTATACCGTTCTAGTAGAAATATTATTAGTGTGTTAGCCTACTTTGGGGCATCCGATATAGAGAACAAGAAAGCACGAAGAATCTAATGCATTCGTGTTGGAGGATCTTACGATTTGAGCTGGAAACCTGTCAAGGATGTTCTTTTAATGAATCTACCTGATCATAGGTCTATAAACGGTCCTTATGGAACCGGAGGTTAAACGCAACCGAACTTCGACGATAGACAAAGATAATCGTCCACATATGTTATTATTGCTAACCCTTTAAGTGTAAGTATTGACACCGGCGTTCACCTCCGTTCCAATGTCGTCAAGGCCAAATGCTCATACTCAATGCTCAAATATTCAAGGCATTAATCAAGACTTGAAGAAAGCTCTAGAACATCAAAGATACACTTTCGCAAGCTTTGATAATAAAGAACTTCTTCAAAGAACATCAAGTATATGATTACAAGTAAATCAAGTTAAAAGATCTTAATTGAGGGAGATTGTTAGCTTTTAAGCGATGTCAAGAAACAACGATTGTATCAAGGCTAAAGACAAGAAAAGAACAAGATCAAGATCACAAGAGCATGATTGGAGAAAAATGAACTAGCTTATCTATTTATTACACGAATAAGACTCAAGGTCAAGACAAGAAGCATCAAAGATTAAAGATCAATGTCACAAAGAGAGATCTCAATGATCGCCTCTTAGGGGAGATTGTTAGCATTGTTAATTTAGTAAAGTGACGATCATTATCGATCTCACGAGTCTTGTAATAGTTAAAAATATATTAAGCGTGTAATAGCTAGATAAGTAGACTAAGTTACGTTAGTTCGTGAGACAGTATTGAAACTATCTCACATCGCCATATGAGGCAAAAGGGAGGAAGTCTCTTGTGCTTTAAAAGAGACCTCCCACCTCATTAAATGGTGTGGGAGTGTGTGTAAGGTAATGTGTAAAAGAGTGTTTCCTCTCCTTCCTTAGAAAAATAAACAAGTTGTTATCCAAACAACTCCACCATCTTCTTTGTAACACCCCCAAAAATGTGTCGCAGCGGAAATAGGTCAGGGGGCGTTACTTCATAATACAACAGCTCAAGATACAAGAGAACGACCTCTAAATGTGTCGTTTGAAAAGTAATCTCGTTGACTTTCTTGAAATTTATATAACATTTGTCCCATAATTTCATCACAATGAAAAGCTTGAAAATAATCCAACGAGATTTGATCATTTGTATGTAAGTAGAAATCCATAAATGAAATCTTGTCAATTTTAGACTCCATTGCACATCAAGTAAGCCAAGCATCTAATTCACCTGAGAAAAACATGCTTAAAAGTGTCAACATTAAAGTTGGTGAGTTCATAGAGTTTTGTAAGTATAATGTAAATGTTGGAATCCAAAGATTTATAAAGTATGTATGATTATTTCAATCCTTATAATAATCGCCAAAAATGTAAGAGTAAATGTAGAACCAAAAGAGTTTAGTGTTTATTGCTTCGCCGCAATATAATGAAAAGTGTTCAGAAATTAGTAATGTTCAATAAGTAGTATGGACAGTGAGATCGTTGATTTTCCAAAATGTATGGGTCTACTATAACAATCCAGTAATTACATAAATAATTCTAACCGTTTTTTTGTTTTTTTTTTTTTTTTTTTTTTTTTTTGCACTAAGCCATGACACCAACGCTCGACATATATTGTATGTAATTTAAATGCCAAAAGGTGCCCGTGTAGATGTTCAAACCCGTAAACATCCAAATTGTTCCGACATGTATGCATTCGTTGTTTCAGTACCCGAACAGGGATGTCAATCCCAAATAGATCTATTTATACACTCGCGCTTCCTTAACCGGTCCTCCGGTCAAGAATTTAACAGTTCATGATAATGGGCAATGGTGGGTTATGTTACTTAGGCAAACACGTAAACAGGAGATGAGAACCGAAAACACTTGTGTCCAATAAAAATTTACTGTTGTATTTTTAATTAGCTTTGAGTACTTAAATCCATAAGTAGAAAAGAGTATGATATAAATCAAGTAATCGAGTTCGTAATGAGTATGTAAACAAGTTGTATTTAGCATGTATTCTCCCCCGAGATTTGTAAAGTAAATGTAAAGCAAGTGAAAGAGGGGCTATAAACTCACATCGATGATGAAGAACGATTGGCGAGAATGCGCGTATTAAGCGCCAGACAAAACGAAAACTGAAACGGCTCGACCAAGAAGTTGCAGCTTATCTTAACGGTTATATCCTACTAGCCTAGGATGGTGTATTTGGGTTCCCGATGAGTGAGTACATCAACGTGACACATTGATTAAAGATTTAGATTTAAAGTTGTAATAGTTTGGTGGTTGGTTAAATAAATAAATTGAAAATATACGCAAAGTGTGTAATATATATTCTTTATATATTACTTATGAAAAATAACCCTTATATAATTCCTACCTTGAATTATATAACAAAGACAATCAATTCAAAGATTAATGAAAAGTATAATATACCTTGCAGGTATTATATAATAAGTGTGAATAATTTATTAAACCAATTAGTTTGACAACCATTTAATTAATGAAAAGGCTTTGTACAAAGGTTGACACATGTCTTAACGTTATGAATTAATCAAACCATGTTTGTAACAGTTTATAACCATTATAAAATATAAAATAACATTTTATAAATTATATTTCGTTTCTTCGACAGGTCGTGTCTAAAATATTTATCTCTTTGTAAAAGTATAGTTTTTGTCCGTTGTCAAGTTTTTGTATAGTTATATTTTAATATATCTTTAAAACATATCTTAGTCCCTTTTACCGGGTTTAAAATAATAAGAGTTTTAGTAAAATGTTACTAAATATAGCAAATTATATAAATTTCGCCATGACCTTTCCGTTTATAAACAATCCCAAGTCGAAAGACTTTGTTGCAAATCCATTTTCCCAATTCAATTCAAATAGAAAACATCCTAGTAAACTTCAAGTGTATTTATTTATTATTGTCGTTATTTACATATTATAAGTTCGTTACAAATCGTAGCATTTTAAATTCGTCACAAGTCTAATATAATATATCCGAAAATAATAATTTATCACATTTATTTAACCAATCAACCACTATTATATATCCGGTTTTATATTTATCCCAAAACTTAACATATTTATTTTAGCCGTTTTTATATTAAACCAAACGCACCATTTACGGATAAACTGCTCACCCAAACGCACCCTAATCTTGTAAACCCAAATCCAAATGCACTCTACGGCTGCTACAAAACCAAACGCACCCGCTGCGTTGGTAAACCAAACACACCCGCTGCGTTGGTAAACCAAACGCACCCCAGTTATATTTCTACTAAACCAAACACCCTTTTGGGGGCTGCTGTCTACCGAACCAAACGCCCCCGAAATGGCTGTAAAACAGCCATCCAAACGCCCCTGTTTGGCTGTTATACAGCGAAACAAACGCACCCTTATGGGCTGCCAAACCAACCAAACGCACCCTAACTGGCCAAGGACAGCCAAACGCACCCTTACGGGCTGCGAGACCAACCAAACGCAGCCTATAGCTGCTGAAATCATCAAACCAAACGCAACCCTTGCGTTTTAAAGTGAAACCAACGAACACCCCTTTTTGCTAACTCAAAACCGGGCGCACCCCTCTTCGGGTGGTGGCTGGCCCACGACGAAACCCACGACAAAACGCACCCTTGTAGGTTGTTTAACAGCCAAACAAGCACCCTTATTGGTTGCCATGCAGCCAACCAAACACCCCTTTCGGGCTGATTTTACGCGAAAACAAACACCTCTTTGTTGTTACTATAAACCAAACGCACTCTTTCGGTGATTGGGAGGAGATGGCCGCGAGGTGATGGAGATGGTGGTGACAGATGGTGGTGTGGTCGCGGTGGTGTTGATGGTGAGGGTGACGGTAGTGTAGAGAGGGTAGTTGACGAGTGGCAGCTGGTGATGACGAGGGTGGTATGATGATGATGATGATGGAGGTGGGGTGGCGTGCGCCGGTGGTGGTAGCGGCTGTGGTGGCGAGTGGTGGCGCGTGGTGGTGAGGATCGGGTAGATCCGGTCACGAGGAGTAATTTAGGTTTCGGCCGGAGACTCGCCGGAAAAGTTTTCCGGTGGTGGCCGGAGCGGCGGCTGGCCGAAAGTTTGAGGGAGAGAAGAGAGAGTTATGAATATTTGTGTGTGTGAATTTTTGTAATAATGAAATAAAATGATATAAATTATATATATATAATAAAAGTTTTAAAATTTTTGAATAGTTGTTAATAGTTGAGGGTTAACTTTGTAAATATTTCACAGGGACCTAACGTGTAACTTTTGTTAATTATTGATTCGGGACTCGTTTGAGGTACTTAACGGAGGAATTAAAATACGAAACTTGCGCCATTGTTTTCCAAATAATTTTCCTGATAAAAATGAGTATTTACTTGATAGCATTTCATAAATATATTTTTATAACATTTCTAAAAATATTTGTTATTTATTTAGTGACCCGGTTACGCCTTGTCCGAAATAAAAATGGATTTCAACTCGAATATTCGCGTTATAATTAAACGTTTTCAAATAAAATGATGACTAATTTATTAAATATTTTTATTTAATAAAAAGGTGTTAATTAAATATAATTTAATTATTTTCTCGTTTCTAAATCTTGCGAGGGCATTTCAGTCACTTTCTGTCTGTTTTCAGGTCTTGGTCAAAACTGAAAAGTTGTCAGGAATGTCGTTTTACATCAAATTGCTTTAGAGTCCGAATAATGAAAACGTGCTTTAGTGGTTCGTTTTTGATAAATCAACTATGAATTAATATATATCCTTTTTCGTTTTCGAATCGAATAAGTTAAAAAAAATAGCTTTCCCTTGAGAGATGTAATAATAAATATGATTTATTATTTAAATATGTTCCGAAAATTTTACCGATCACGCGGTAATGGCTTTTATGTGACAATGAAAGACCAAAAGCCAAAAAGGTCAAGTCAGACTAGAAAAGTCAAATATTAAAATAATCCTTTAAAATTCGAAAATTCTCGGATGTTACATTCTTTCTTCTTCTCTTCTCTTCTTTTTGTGATTTATATATGTGTGAAATGATTAAAGTTTAGCCTTTCAAGTGTTCTGCTCTAAACATATACAGATTGCAGCTTGAGCTTTATGGTTAAATCTTTTGATGGTCAAGTGAGCGATACTTACTCATGTAATTTTTATGAGATCGATTTATACCAAAGGACACTTATTTTGCATTTGCATGTGATAATGGTTTTATTGTGCCCAAAGATTTGTACCCAGCGTTGTTAACCCAAGTACTAAACTTTTAACATAAGATGAATTGTCTATACCCGGTTCTAACTGTTTTAGTTATCATTTTGTTCATATCAAGTATAGACATCTGCAATTCTGCATGAAAAATGAGATTATATATACTAACAATGGCAATCTTATCCAGTTATTTTTTTAAGCAGCTAATTTTATTAACACCACTCTTGCAAGAAGCTAGAACAACACAATTACAACGAAATAAGCAAAGGACTATTTATTCTATCTACCCAACTTAAATTCGATTTACTTCTAACATTACACCAAGTATACGACAAAGACACGATCTCATCGAACATAACAACCTTTATAGGAGACTTCCTACCGAAAATAACCTCGTTTTATTATGAATGTATAACTATCATAATAAGAATATGCTCTTTACTGTATTATGTCACTATGTATACGTGCATGGACGGATCCAGGATTCCAAGGTGCGCAAAGTTGTTTTTACTAGTATAAAGAAAATAAAAATGAACTAAAATATATATACAATTTTTTTAATAACTAGAAAACAAATTAAGACGACATATATTTCTTTTGGCATAATAGTGGATGTTGATGCAAATTTACGGGGAACGATTGGGCTTGGTAAATATGCCTCGAACTTTAATAAGTGTCTGGTTCAACTTGCTTCTTTCGGAGTCTGCTCCTTCGTGCCCTAACTGAAGATAAGAGAGAACACCGTTAGCTCTCCCGGGTTTTGAATATGAGACCAACCTCCAGCGTGAAGATAAGCATGGGTGTTATGAGATAATTGCGGAGAGAATATATATAGAGAGAGAGAATAAGTAAGGTTCAGAGTATGTGTGTTTGTTCATCCATGGGAGTGGACCTCTACTATTTATACTACTCGAATGTTACCCGACGACACGAGAATTGTGGTTGTCGTTTGGGCTTAGAGGGAAAGTCGTCGAGCTAGTACTTCCTCTGTATTCGTTGGCTTGGTTGCCGCGACATGCCAGTCGGTCGTGATGGTCTCGCATAGTACTTCTCTGATATGCTGCCATTGAACCTTTATCAGACTAGTTTGATGCTCCTGACTCCGGACATGGTTTGTCCTTCGACGGACCAGCTTCTCCGGAGTACGCTTCTGGCTTGGCTCATGCTAGTTTAACAAAGCGGCTAGTTGTGTTAAAAGTTGAGCGGATCTGGTTGTGCAGCAGTTGCAGCAATTACAATATTTGCAAATTAGGTTGCAGATTTCAGAACCACGTTCATTTCGAAGAAATCGAGAATTTTAACGAAAAATTACACTAAACGGTAAAGGTTCCCGGGAACTCCCAGAAACTCCCTAAGTCCGCTCCGGTATACCTGGACCTACTCAACACAACAGATTACCCGTAACTTTTCTCTAGTCATTCTTCATGTCAAGAAACTTAGATGTTTTCATTGAGACGACGCTTAAATTCAACTTTTCTAATACTAAGCTATGAACTTGCTAAGCTTTTTTCTTTGTTTATCTTAAACTCCCCCTTGGGTTTAGAATGAAGACAGTTGCATCTTGGGGTTATATGGCTTAATTCTTTCTAAGCAACAACTTTGTGATGTGATACTGTATTAGGATGAGAGATTTCAAGCATATGATAATACGTTGGATGTGTTAATTTTGTAGTAACTTATCATTTTCACCCATCTTTTAGTATTAAAAAACATATCTTACGTTATTAGGTAGAGAAGAAGATATAAATGCAGATGAGTAGGCACGTATGATACTTGGCAACCTCTGCCAAACAATCTTCTTCCTTCATTCCCAAGATCATCATATCATCATTCATTACTATTTTTAATACGTACATGACAAGAGTTGAGCATATCATATGAAACTATATTTACTTCTGTTTCAACTTAATTATCAATCTTTTGCCTTACAAAATCATCTGTTTCTAAAGACAAAAGAAGTCGGGTTAAGCCTGCATTTTTGTTTTGGGCAATCATCATTAAAAGGCACAAGCATCCTCTTCCGATAAGTAGTTTGAATGACTATAAAGTTCTAACGAAACGACTATGAAAGTCGATTCACCAAACACCTTTAATCGCAAAGTAAAAACCATCATAGCACATAATACCTTAATGTAAGGGAGATGATTTGCACACTCCACAATTTGATTGGCACACTCAAAAAATGTGTGTTATGCCTATTATACCCCTAATATTTGCACACTTTATTAAGTGATGTAGAGGCATAAATGTCAAGATATATATAATTTGAGTGTGCCAATCAATTTGTTGAGTGTGCAAATCATTATGTAATGGTGCAATTTGTCAAATTAAACCCTTTAAATATTTATTAACGAGTAAATTGCATAAATCATCCTTAACGTTTGGCCAAATTGCATGTTTCGTCCCAAACGTTACGAAAGTGCAAGGATCGTCCATGTGGGAAACCTTTGGTGCAAGTATCGTCCCTGTGGGGAAACCTTTGGGCAAACCTTTGGTGCAAGTATCGTCCCTGCAGGGACAATACTTACACCAAAGGTTTGCCCAATTAACATATCAGGAAAATAACCCTTTTTCATTCTTCTCCAGCATATGATAATTATGTCATGAAAACAACTGGCTGCAACAAGCAAGATAAACGATAAATTTTTGCTAATAATACTACTAACCAAACAGCCTATATTCAACAAATAAGCCAACTCTCCATTAATGTTCACTAAATTGTCTGTAGAAAGATGAGAAATAGGAGATTTTCTGGCACTCACCTTCAATTTAGAGATTAACTCACGTTTGAAATACCCAAATTACCCTTCCTTACTAATATTTGCATGTACAACCCCTAGAATAGGCATAAGCTGGTTTATGTATATTGGTCTGTTTTGGTAAAAGATGTTTATGTATTAAAAAGTTGAGCGGATCTGGTTGTGCAGCAGTTGCAGCAATTACAATATTTGCAAATTAGGTTGCAGATTTGCAGGTTAAATCTGTTTAAGGATGATCGAAATTTCACTGGTAATCAAATAACGGGAAGGCTCATTTGTTTCTATTTATCCCTATGTATACATGGCAAATCCTATTTTATACTTTGCGAGTGCTCGCCACATTAAACATCAAAATCGCAGATAGGAGTACAAATAAGCAATAACATAGAGTCAATGATTCCCAATGCCTGTAGTTGCTTTAAAACAAATCAGAACAATAACATGAATACCTTGAGCCATGTGACCATGTCACATAGGGTTGTAAACGAACTGAACGTTCAGTGAACATTTCATGAACCGTTCGGTAAAAAGTTCGTTCATAATCGTTTATTTAATAAATGAACGAACATGAACATTATTTTACGTTCATTTAGTTAAATGAACGAACATGAACACAAGTCACGTTCGTTCGTTTATGTTCGTGAACGTCCGATTAGGCGTTTATTAACGTTCGTTTATGTTCGTATATCATATCTTTTAATTGTATACTTTTAAATCTTATATGTTTAAATAAAAAAACACTTATAAAACATAATATTATGCATAATTTGATAGAATTTTATGTTATTTTTCTGCGTTCATTTATGTTCAATCGTTTATGTTCGTTTAAGGTTCGTTTAGTTTCTTAATGAACGAACATAAACGAACATGAACAACTTATTTTCTTAATAAACGAACATGAACAAGAAAATTTGTCCGTTTAAGCGTTCGTGTTCGTTTATTTGTCCGGTTAAAATTAAATGAACGAACATGAACAAGGCTCCGTTCGTGTTCGTCCGGTTCGTTTACAGCCCTAATGTCACATACTTGACTTGAACTATATGCAAAACTATAGATCTCTATTGTAAATAATAATTTGTTTTCCAGAAATACTTCACCACAAGATTAAAGTTGCCATAGAGGAAAAATAAGGGAAGATAACATACAAGTTGACCCGGCATCGACTTATGAAACAAAACAAATGTGGTGAGATCAATCACTTAAAATTTTTTGGTGCTGAAACTTCACATTTCAGATCTGTAACAAAAAAAAGGAAAAACAAAAATTAATAATAAGTAAGAGTACGAATACCCGTGGGCTTCGGCTGAAAACTTATTCCACTTTATGTATGCATTATCTATTAATCTTTGGACTTTATGTTAGGTAACATGAAATCCATCTAAGTATCTAGGTAAGAGATGCACTTGTATAAGAGATTCTAATAGGAAGCTGATGCATACATATTCTAGAAGGAACAAAGCAAATGGAAAGAGAGGAGAATCTGGATCAGAAATCAACCATTGATTTGACTGACAATCAATCCCTGATTTTCAGCCCTGATTTCCACCAATTTACTTACCATATTTTAGTATTTTCAGTTACTTTTCTTAGCTATAAAATAAGGCTGAGAATAATCATCAATCATTTGTATTTTAATTTGAGTCCTCCATAGGGACTAGTTGATTCTATTGGAGTTTTTTGTTCAGATTCTGCATTGTATCTTCAATAAATCAAATCAATCTGGGTTCTAACAGATTCACAAATAAAGCTTTCTAGGACTTAATGGGTGCTTGTTTTAGCTTCTTTGATAGGCTTATAAGCTTATTGAAAATTTGGTAAAGCTCATAACCTCAATTTTAATAGTTTATGAGATTATCAGTTTGTGCTTATAGCTTATTTAAGTTCATATTAAATTTAAGCTCGTGAATTCACCCAACTCAATCTTGACTTGAAATATATAAGGCAAAAGTAGTTCAATAGAATGCATCAAAAATATATTAAAAGAGAAATAGTAAACACTTGAAATGGGAAGTAGATAATCATGCCAAGTCCATTGCTCGTAATTGTTACCTAAATAGCTTTACATAATATGCACGTAGCCTTTTATGACCTATAAAATGTATGTGAGAATTAAAACACAAAATAAACAGTAGGGGTAAGGAAGTAATATACAAGCTCATAAATGTTTTATGGGAAGCAGATAGACTTACTTATGGATGTTAGACTTTTTCTTGTATTCTTGGTAGCTACTAAAGCCTTCTTTAAAATTGGAAAACTGTCTCTTCAATAACTTGTACGACTTCATTTCTTTTGGCCCGAACTCTCTTGTTTCTTCATCAGGTTTAAACTTTAAAAGGCAATGCGAGCCGAAAACCTCTTCCGCATCCTTTTGACCAACCCTAAAAACCAAATTCGCATGTTTCGTATCCTCAAAATCAGAATCTTCCATCCTCTTATCATCGACTAATGATTTACCAGATAATGCAACAGGCTTATACGACGCAAACTGTGGTGGATTCTGAGAACTGTGCAACACATTTTCGTTATCAGCTTCATTAGCTATCTTCATTACTTCATCACACTTGAGATCAATTTCTGAGTCAGCAGATACGTTATCTGCTTTTAACATGCGGGTTTTATGTAAAGTCATTAAAAATGGGATGGGAATCACGGGTCCCACTAAAGAATTACTGGGCTGTTGTTTTTCTGACCATTTACTACTCCGGGACGAGGGAGACCTTAATAGAAAAGGAGGTAAGTGAGATTGTTCACAAGGAACTTCCAAAAACTCAAAGGGTGTATTCATCGCTTTCCCATTAACATTTCGGAGATCTGAATATGGACTGAAACCTAATCTCAACATTTCCTTAGGCAGATTTGTCCATAAACTTCTTAAAGCAATTTCATGTATACTAGTTGGCAAGCTAATGTCCTTGAACACATCATGAATATTTAAAGATCCTAAAGTGTTTAGCTTTTGGCATATGATTTCATGAAAATCCTGCCCGAAAGAAGCTTTTTTATGCCTTCCATTGTCAATGTCTTTGGCTAATTCTATACTCAAGGCTCGCGCAAGATCCGAATTTAAGTATCTGTCAAGCCAATTGAATTTAAAGTACTCAAAGACCTTTCTAAACTTATATTCCTCTTCACCAGTTTCATACAAAACAGAATCTTCTGAATCCAAACATTGGTTGCTATGACTTTTTCCTGATGTTTGTGAAGAATCCCATGAGGCACAATATCTATGTAATCTAATATTCCCTGAAGATGTTAACGTCACAAGTGTAAACCCACCAAATCCATCAGATTTAAACAATCTTGAAGAAATTTCTTTATCAAGAATCCCAAAACCCAAAACAAATTCTTTCTTTTGTTGCCAATTAATCCAGTTAGGAAGCTTATCTTTACAAAACTCCTCCTTAACAATACAGCTACCACAACGACATTCATTAGTGACCATGGAAAGACTTGAAGGGAGTCCCCAGGCACAAAATGATTTACTAGAACCCGATACCTGTGAAGAACTCGACTCTCTAACATCAGGCCCATAGCAAAAGAGACTAAATTCATTGTTCCAAAAAGTTCCTAATAAGATACCGTAACCTTCATCAGAAGCCCAATTATAAGTATCATCATCAGATTGTGACCTCAAATCAGACAAACTATAAACTATCATATTACTTGGGTTAGCAACATTATGGGCCCAACGAATAACAGGAATCATAGGTTTTCTTAAATCACAAAGGAAAAGCATGTGTTTAGAAGCCAAAGTAAAATAGAATCGATCATGAGCAACAATGGAGAACGCAATAAATTTATCATTTGGTAGATGATCAGTACCAGCTTTTAGCAAAGGGGTAACATTCGACTTTTCTGATTGTAATTCAACAAGGAAAACAGCAGTTGAGTGAACAACAATCAGAATTCTTGTATGCCAACTAAAGTCACAACTTAACCACTCGCCATTTTCAGACGCAACAGACTCACCCCATGAAACATCTAACTTTTCGCCCATTACTTGTGGAGATGATATTAAGGGATCGGAGCAGAAGTCCAAATCGAATAAAAACAATTCACCGTTATCTAGTAAGACCAAACTTTCTTCGCGTATCTGTGGGCTCCAACAAGCATTGACTACTGCAGAACTCTTAAACAATTTATTACCAACTAGTTCCAATCTTGGTACAAGTCTACCAGAAGACTTCATTCTGATTCTAATGTTATAGTAATGGACAGAATAAGCGGTGTTCACCAACAAGTACCCAATCGTAGAATCAACTGAAACAAATAAACAAATAAGTAGGTTCACCAAGTTATCAAAATTCCAATTATTTAAATTATTTATATAACATAATGTCAAAAATATTTGTATTTATACCAAAATAGGCATCAGTTCAGCAAAGATACCTGAAAATGCAACATGAAAAATTTTTAAAAAACTATAAGAAATATTTCCGAAAAGCTTGTTCGGCAAAAGAAAAAATACTTCGTAATTTATTTGTTTTGCATAATTGATCTATTTTGGTACAAACACAATGTTTTCGGCTACTTTGTCAAAACTCATATATATTTAGGCTATTTTAATCATTTTTCACCTTTAGATCTCCGGCTTAGTGACACCATATCAAACCATATGATTTTAAAAAAAAATAAAAAGAAGCAATAAGTACCTGAAGTACAATCACAATCAGCAACTTCGCTCACAGACATCTTCATAATCCGATGACTCAATGAATCTATTGATGTAAGAGCTTCAGTTACACTACAAGCACCTCTCACCTTCAATCGGGAATTCTCAACAGACAATACAACAAACCCAACTTGATCTGAGTTGGGACCAGTGGGAAAAAACACTAAAGTCGAATCAGTACCGGGGCATCTCATCAACTGAAGGGAATTGGGTGCAAGAATTGGATCACTATTAATCAAAGATGATGAGACGTCTGAAGAAATAGAAGTTGTGGTTGAAGGAAGGACAGAAGAAGATGTATGAAGGAATCTTCTAAACGAGATGTTAGGAAAAGGGGGAGGGATTTGCGGAGAAATGGAAGGTGAAGCGAAGAGGTGGTAGTTGGTTTGTAGTTCTGTAGATGGGATAAAGATCAAAGGTCCAATGTTTTTAATAGCATCAGGTGTTCTCGTAGGGGAGAGGAGTAATGGCGGAAAGTGGACGGATGAGACCGGCCATAAGGACTTCCATTCCTCTGAGGCGTCCATCATCTTTTACTGAATAACTCGAGATTATTCACTGAATGAGCTGCAAAACCCAAAGACAGATGTCACTTTCTGAAAAAATATCATATTTTTAGATTAGCAATAATTTAAACAGTGGTCAATGTCAATAATTCTGGTTATATCACCCGCAGTATATGAGTTTTCTTAACTTTTCCTAGTTATCATACGGAGTATTCCACTTCAAAAACTGACATCTAAAACTTATTTCACCAAATTCCAATTAAAAAAAGAATCTTAAATAACAGAAGCTAAAGAATATAAAATACAAATTTTCAATCCCAAAAATACTAACTCACCAATAATCTAGTAACCATACAATCGTCAAGTCTACTTAATAAGTCATTTCAAAAAAGCAGCAACAAACCATCGAAAAGAAACTTAGCTTAAAAGCAAAACAACAAATTCCAAAACAAATACGTCTTAAGGTTGTGTTTGTTATTTCAGATGTTTTATGCCTAATAATGTCTACAAAATTAACAAGCACTCTTTTATTCAAAAACGTGTGCGTGTCTGCACATAATGCAGACATAAGAGAAAAGATAGTGTTTATTTGAAATTTCTTTGTGACATTTGAACAAACACTTGGTGGGTGCTAACCAATTGTATAGATAATAATAAAAACTAAAGGGATGATGCTGGATTGAAATATTGAAGGCATACTAAACCATCACAAACATAAAGATATGATGATGATTTAATAGATAAATTAATAATCAAAACGAAAATAGTACCTGAAAGCTTTTTACGGCGGGAGAGATGAGGGTTTTTATTGGGTATTTTTTACTTTGAAGTTGCTTCAAGGAGAAGAAATAAATAAATAGGTTTTGTTTGATATACCGAGCGAGCGAACATCGGGGGATTTGATATGCGCGTGTCATTAAGATGGTGATTTGGATTAAGAAGGTGATTTGGGTAAACTTGTTTTTAAGGAGGAGAATATTTGACAAAATGGAACATGAAAAGTTGTTTTAAACGGTCATTGTTGAAAAAAAAAGGTAAAAATTAATACTACTACTCCCTCCATCCCATTTTTATTGTCTACGTTTTTTTTGGATGTCCCAATTTAATTGTCCACCTCTAAAAATAGATAGGGAAGTTTAATCAAGTTTACTATATTACTCTTGTTTGAAATTATTATTACAAACTTTAAAGAAAACTTTAATTAAATAGCTAAGGGTAAAACTGTCTTTTTGTCAAAAAGTAAGAAAAAAAAGCAGTAATAAATGCACTTTTTTTAAACTGTGTGTTTTTTGTCGGAGGACAATAATTTTGAGACGAAAATAGTAATTAATATTACTACATATATACATTTGTGGACCGGTTTGACCACAACTATGTATAATAATATTTTATAAATTAAAATAATCACAAAATCTGTTATAATAATATTTTATTCATTATAATTATCACTTATTATTTTTAACAAAAAGACCCTTTTAAAGTTAAGTTATTTTTCATTTTAGTCCAAAACACTTTATTAATACTAGTAGGGTACCCGCGCGTTGCGGCGTCCAATAGCCTGTGACCATTAATAAAATAAATAAAAAGAATTTGATCCCGGTGACGCCCGGTTAACCAGTTTTATCGGTTCTGACGGGTCCTTTTTTGTTCGTCTTTCGGACGGCTTTTATTGGCTAGCTGAACCGATAGTCACTTTGGTGCCCGGTTGAACCTGTTGGCCCGGTCCGGTTTTCAAAACTATATGCACCATCATTTTAAAGAGACATCATATGCATGATTGTGTAAATATATGTTTTTAGTTGTTGTACAATGTGAATATATGATTGTATTTTTAAGTAACGAGATGTATTAATTATGTATTAATATTAAAGAAACCATTTTGTTATTTTGATGTATGCATTAGAGGTTGTACATTTATGCATTAATACTTGTATTACTTAATTTTTTCTATTAAATGAGGAGAGAGATGCTAATTTTTTTATATGTAGTATAGATTTCATTTTTATTAAAACCCCTCTCAAAGTTAATTTACTTTTCATTTTTATTCCAAAACACTTTATTTTCATTTTTACCATAACCCGTTTCAAAGTTAAGCAAGTTTTCACTTTTAGTCCAAAACATTTTAGTAATTCTTCATTTTTAATAAAGTGTGCCTTAAAGTTAACTCACTTTTGTGATTCACTATTGAATTTTCACTTTAAGTCCGAAACACTTAAAACTTAACTCCCCCCTCCCCCTCAAACATAAATCCATTCTATGATTCTTAAATCTTTATAATAAAAAACGTTTTGTACAAAACACGCCGCCGCGAAGCGCGGGTGACCAAATCTTGTTTTCATACATTCTTTCTATTTTTTTCTTACAAATGCTATAGTAACTCAAAAGATATTTTTTAATTATACTCTTTATACAAAAGGTGGGATACCCGACCTAGAGCACTGGTTGACCCGCTCCGACCCGACCCGATCCACCCTTATACACTCACAGTCACGTCATGCTCCAACCCGGATCCATCCGACCCTGACCCGACCCAATGCTCGTATACCCTCATAGTCATACTCCAACTCGGATCCTAACCCGCCTAAAGTCTAAAACCCCGACCTGGTACTCTAAGACTATGTTTATTCACAACTTCCCTCAACCCAATCTCTCATTAAAATACTATTTTTTTCACTCCTCCACATATACAATCTATACATACAATCAATCTCAACTTTTTTACCATTTATCAACAATCCAACTTAACATATAATATTTTTTTTATATTTAATTTAATTAGTTAAACCCTAAATGTAACCATTAATCAATTACTATACCAAAATTTAGCTCACAAAACCTTATAAACACCAAACAAATTAACAATTAAGCCTAGATTTATGCGTGTGTTTATAATACAAAATAAATGCGAAAATTTATGCTTGTGTTTATACTACTGCTACACCAAAAAAAAATCATGTAGTAAGTACAAAATTTTAAAAAGGTACAAAATTATAAATAAACAAAAAAACTTCGGGAGGCAAAATTCCAAGAATGAAAAAGCAAAGGGTGCTACTAAATAGACACCATTTTCACTAATCAAACATTAGTCATACCTTTCTTTATTAAAAAGATAAAACAAAAGTTACTCATTTTTGTTGAAAAGACAAAAAAACCTTAAACACTAGAACTCTCATTTATTTTACTTTTTTTTTACTCTCGTTTTATACAACCATCTTCTTTCACCTTCGTTAGTACAATCGTGTATGGGGGTGAATATGGGTCTAGATCATTTGGTGAATTGGGCCGGTGAACGGGCTATGATGTAGATCTTGTACTAATCCAAGTAATGAAGAGATAATCTGCACAAATGAGAGTAAACCGTTAGCCTTACCGCGGGGCGGACCCCACGATTAAGCTCCGGCGTGAGAGTAAGTATACATGTTTGTTAGAGAAAATGTAAGAGTGTATGTGTATATTAATGATCAGACAGAGTGTACCTTTTTGGGGTGTGAAATGACCCATATTTATAGGCAAGCCTAATACTAGGGTTTCCTAGTATTTCGCTTGTGACTGTTAGTAGCCGGAGTGGGTCCCTTGTCGGGCAAGGGTCCACGTGTAATCGTGTCTGCGGACGTGAGTATCCTTTCGCAGTCCGTGTTTGTCCGCGGAGGTGCAACGGGTGCGGCTTTAAAAGGTACTCACGTGCGTTTTTGGAATATCCGGAGCGTGACCCCTGTCAGGCTTAGTAGTCCGGCTATTTGTTGTATTGGGCCTGGGCCCATATGTGTATATTATGAACCAAGCCCAGTAAGCTTGTTGTTCATACTATACGTCATCAAGTCCCCCCAGTCTAGTTTGCTTACTATACGCGGTACAATTATAGCGTGCGGTGAGTGTTACTAGACTATAGTTCCGTGATCATATTTTCTTTTGCTCCTGCCTTGTTCCGCGTCTTTTACGTCGTTTTGGCAGTTTGTCGTTGGTTACGTGGGTTCTTCGTGTCCTTTTATTTTCTGCGTGATTTGACCGCCTGGGTCCCATATCTAGCTGTTATCATCATCTTTTTACTTTGTCTTTGTACCGTTGATTGGGAAGTGTCTTGGCACGTGTCATCATCCTACATTTACCTGACTTAAATATACCATGGGTATAAATAGTCGATTCATGCTCCACTGTTTCTTTTTTCATCTCTTTCACTTTTCCACCATTGTTGACAAATTTCAAGGTTTTTTAGTTGCACAGCCTCTCTTATTATAGAAGTTTGTTTTCATTCAGGTTAACCTCTTTGCTTCTCTTTTATTATGGGCAGTATTACATCCCTTAAATGTGTTCTTACACAAGAACACCTCGATGCTATTTGTGCAAAATATTTTGTTCCGGAGGAAGTTCATCCTCAATTGCCAAGCTCTGATGCCACTATGCATGAAAGACCAGCTGGTAAAGTTGGAATGTATACCCGATTCTTCGACTATGCCAACTATCGTATCCCGTTTTCTACCTTCTTCGTGTCTGTTCTTACTCACTTCCGCATTCCGTTTTCCCAATTGTCTGTATTTGGATCTGCCAAGGTTTCTCATTTTGAAATCTTGTGCCGCGTTTGCAATATTGATCCTAGTGTTGGTCTGTTCCGGTATTTTTATACACACAATTATAAGAATGGTTGGTTCGGTTTTACCAAACGTCCAAACGTCTGTGCTTGCTATTCTAAGAACTTATATTCTGTCAAGAATTGGAATGATCACTTTTTCTGGGTAGATGAGTTTGTGGTTTGATCGGTCTTGAAACTAACCTTTAATATATATAAATAAATAAATATAAATATATAATAAGGGTAATCTCAAAAATCAATAAAATCAATTGTAGTAAACCGGGAGTATCGGTTTCTTACTTCGTTATCCACAAAGTTTAAAACCGGACCCGGGTCGTTTTTCCCAACGAGGCGTGAATTTGAAAATCGAGAGTCGGTTTGAATTTCAATGCTTGAATGGAAAAGATATGGGGTTGAGTTTCTAAAACTACTAATAATATGCACAAACGAATAAAAGAAAACCTTAAACAAAAGCAATTTAAGAAAAACGCAAAAACGGAAATTTAAACCTAAAACTACGGGAAAGCATAAAAAAGGCAAATGATTATCTTAAAATTCTACAGGAAGCATAAATAAGGCATAAGAATGAAATCCTAAGTCTACGGGAACATAAAATTAAGGCAATTAGGCTTAACTCACAAAAACGAGAACGAAAATTAAAAACGAACGCGACTAAAAACCTAAAATATGAAAAATTAATCCTAAAGTGAATTTTTCACTTCTAATCTACTCTAGGTGACTAAAAATGAAGAATAAAAAAAACTAGACTAAAAACGGAGCTAAAACGAGCTCAAAAATGAGAAAACAAAAAACGAGGTCGAAACCCGTTCTTTAAAAAGTAAAATTTTGCAAAAATGACCCTACGAAAGTTTTTCTATTTTTCCTACGTGCTAACTGATAAAATAAAATTTTCTAAAAAAGAAAAATATTTTTTTGATTTTTATTTAATTTTTTATAATTTAAAAACTGTTTTAATAAAAATAAATGATTAAAAATAGTAAAATAAATGGGAAAAATCTGAAAAAATGCAAGAAAATACTTTGATGTATGAAGAATGCAGGAAAAATACTGGTTTGGACAAACAGCTTATAAATAAGCAGCAAATAAGCCACAAAGGGCTGAATGGCTTATGGGCTAAAAAGAGGTAAAGGAATTTTTTGTGCAAACAAAGTTGAAAAAGTCCCAAGGGCACGTTTGTTAGCAGAGGTTGTGTAAGGCTTTGAGTGTGCAAGGGTGAGGTCATGGGTTCGAACCCCATGCCTCACCTTTTTGAAAAATCATTTTAAAAAAAAAACTTTTTGCAAAATCTTAAAGAGGACATGAAAATAATCATTTTTCCTAACTACAACTTTTTGTGAAATCTAATAAATAAGCTGGAAATGAGCTTATAGAAACTGACAGAATACTCATGTTAACTCTAAGTGACAAAGGCTAACTTAATGGCTTCTTTTAATAACTAACTAGCTTAATGCAAGGATGAATAGGCACAAAAAGATACAAAGCTATGTCTAATAAGCATGTATGAACAAATTTAAGCAAAGAAACCAGGCTGATAGGCACTGAAAACCAAATAAGCACAATGGTTAAACTTGGATATCAAACAGCCTAGGGGACAGCTTTTTGAGCTTATTTTTTCTGAAGAATATTTAACTTTTTATGAAAGAACAGCTTGAGGACTCTTAGAAAAAGCTTTTAAATTGAATTTTTGAAAACTGTAAGTTAAGAGGACTTACTTTTGAAAGTTGCTTTTGTAACTGAGTGACAAAAGCAATTTTTGCTTTGCTTAAAAACTTGCCAACTTGTAGCTTAAAATTAGATAAGCTAAAAGCTGACTTTTTGAAAACTAGTTGAAAACAGTAAAGTTTTGATACAAAATCTACCAGGAAAACAATTTTTAAAACCTATCTCTAAAGTTTACCCTCTGAATTTGTCAATTGAAAAAGCTTCATATTCAAAAGTCTCCCCTGGTGCAAAATGCACCAGATTTAGCTAAACTTAAAAACAAAGAAATGCAGACCTATGAACCTACTTTATCCTACTTATAACTCTAAACTAAGAGTACTGTAAAAAAACAATACCTAGAAATGATTAAAACTGATAATGCATATACTACTTGACAGATTTGAATATCTTAAAATGCAACTTAAGAAAACTTTAACAACTCTAATTTTATCTTAAAAACTGATTAAATCTAACTAAAATGAGAGAATAGAAGCAAAAATAAAAGACCACAAGGTCAATAACAGCACTAACCAATGGTTAGTGCTGTTGACCCAAACACTCCCTTAGAATTTTTCATTATCCTATTAAGCTTAAAATTTTGAAAACTTATAATCAAACCTTGAATACCAGATAATAAGCAAACACTAACCATACTATTAAACTTATTTAAACTTTCTAATAAGCTAGAAACACAAAGCTAAGGACTATGCTATGGAATTGAGCTAATGACAGATCATGAAAAGCGCATTTAAGAAAATAAGAATCTACGATAGTTTTTTAAAGATAAGGGGGGGGAAAGATAAAATGCAAGGAATAAGCATAATTAAACAGAGTTAAGCTCAAATAAGCAATAGAAAGGCTAAAATAAGCAGTTTATAAGCTGAAAATTTAGATAGAAAAGTAAAGAGGAAACTTAGCTTAACAAAGGCAAAAATGGCTCGAGGAGCTACTCAACAGCTCTGGCTTATCTTTGATAAGCCAGTTAAGTCCTTGGAGACCCTTCCATAATTGGCCTCCCTTCTAAAAGTCCAAAAAGTCCAATTAGCAAAGGTTTGTATCTAATTTTAAATTCTAAGTATGATTAAGGTTTAATTAAACTCCATCACAAGATTATAGACTTGTGAGAAATAAGCTGAGCTTTTGGAACAGTAGTAAACATTTGAGAGATTAAAAAGCTTATAAGTAAAAACAGTTTTAATAAAAGAAAGCTTGATTTTATCACTAGAAAACTTGAGTACAATAAACTTGAAACTTTGGGTACATTAAGCTGAGAAGAGTAAACTACATAAGCTGAAAATTACAATAATACTTAACACTAAAAACTACTATCTACTCCTACTTCTCCTCTCCACTACTGTTCATCTGTCTTCTTCTTTTATATGCTGAGTGTCTTCAATTCATTGTGTTTTTTGTGTTTGTGATGTGAGAGGAAAGCAAACTTCATCCTGGCCTTTCATTTATCTTGGTGCCCACTTAAACTCATCAAAACCCTTGATTGTTCTTGGCCAATAAGGTGATTTGGGATTGCCAGCTTAGATAACAGCCCATGTGGGGTGGGGATAGGTGGTGGTGACAGTTTTGGACGTCTAGGAACAGTGTCCAAGGTGTATGAAAGTGACAGAGGGTGAGGGGTTGATTTGGCGGGAAAGTGGGGAAAGAAGATAAAATTATCTTTTTTAACATTCTGGGGAAGTTGGGGTTTTGCTCAATTAGTACTTCAAACTCATATATGTTTCTTGCAAAGTTAGTCCCAAGTGGTGGGGAAGGTTTATAGTTTTGGCAGGTTAGGACCTCAATCGTTATACCTATCTTTGCAGCACACGTCCTTGTGGTGTAAACACCCGTTAAGTGGTTTTAAAAGGGTTGGGCCGGTTGGTTTAAATGGTTTGGGCCGGGTAATTATAAAAATGGGTTTTGGGCTTTTTGGACTAAATGCTTTTAATTTGAATAAAGTGGGCTAATCCGGGCCCACTAGGTGGGTACGGGTGGGCCCTTTTTTAGAAATTTAGGTTTTCAGGTTTGGTTTTTTATTCTCTTTCCAACACCATATCCCGGGGTTGACTTTGACTTCGTCTTGACTTCATTAATTGCACAAACGTCGTCGAGTCGAACTGGAAATTTCTGTTTTAGCTCCGTTTTCAATCCTTTTGAACCCTTGGCCTCAGTTTTTTGCGCTCTTTCCAAATCCGTGCTCAGTTTTGTCTGGTTTAGCTTTGTTTTTGTCCTTTAGTGAATATCTGGTACCTGCACAGCACAAACACAAAAACAAGCATATTTATGGCATTTTATGTGCGTTTTTGGTCGTATAGGGTCGTTTTAATAGGGTAATTGGTATTGGTAATTAGCACATACCAAAATCCCCCATACTAAGGTATTGCTGTGTCCTCACGCAATGCTATGAAGTAAGCACTTAGAAAAACTAAAAATCTCGATCCCTCTCGACTAATAACTTAGAAAAGTAGCTAAGTGTTCATTGAGGGAGTTAAAGATTCATAAGTTTTGAAAATCCTCGTCTTTACCATTTTTATATATACACTTATTCCTACACATCTTTTTGTATATTTCATTTTTTCTTTTTTTTTTGTAGTTTTCATATTAAGCAACTAATTAGAACGTTTGACTTTCGTTATTTTCTAACTTTTAGGGATCATAAAACAAGATGCATTTCGATCCGAGAATGCCCCAAAAAGGATAAATTCATCGTTCCCGACTTTTCACTTATTCCAAACCAAGCATAAAACAAAATCACCGTTAATTATGAGTTAAGATGCTAACACTACTCATATTTGCAACTTGTAAACTTTTCACTCTCGGGGTTATTATATCTTAGGTGTATGTGCTATTTTGAATTTCAACCATGGATCAATTCTATGTTTCACGTTCCACCCGAGAACAATGAGTTTGAAGGTGAGATCATCCCATGTAGCGACTTTCGTCTCGGCACATCCCAACCTTGCGGTTATGTGACCAGGCTTTTGACACCCCACATAGACTAGTATCGGGACTCACGGACCTTAGGTTTCAAAAACTCTTAGGTTTTCCGTAAGCACATAGCTTATAAAATAGAATAGCCAAAGTTCAAAAGCGTATTTGAATTTAACAAAAAGAGATCTTTTATTCACACTTAATATTAACTATTTATGCAATTTGTAACCCTTGACCTTTTAAGAAGGCTTGCAACATCGGTTTGTGAGCGGCAAGATGCAGCAAACTTTTATCAGTCTTGGATAATTATTCGTTCTATGGGGCTTTCTTTAGAAGGCTGTAAACATCGGTTGTTGGTGGATCCGCAGATACAGCAAACTTTTATCAACCCACAGTTTATATTTATTATATTTTTGCATTTTTCATCATCATTTTTTTTATAGGGAAAATGTCTTTTTGAAAAATTCAAGTATAAATTTGAACTAAGGCTAAAGTTTTTGCTATATGTTACATAAAAATTATTGATTTAAGTTTAATTTCCAAAAGTAGCACGTATATTAATCAGGTTAAGAGCTTATGGGAGAAAAAGCGACAAATTACACACATGAGCTCTTAAGATTTCCAAATAATCCTTGTTTAGCATCCAACTCATACTTAACACTATCATTTTTCGTTCTTCGCGAATATTCGCGAACGCTTAGTCTAAAAGTTAAAGAACAAGCTAGAACTCAACATGCTCAATTGGGTCAAAATTTACTTTTATTCTACCCAGTAGGAAAGTCAAAATTATGACAAAACACTTATTTTATTTTTAAAATTTTTTAAATTTTTTCATTTTTTTTTGAAATTTCGGTGGTAAAAACAGGATTACGTGATAACAACGGTTGCAGGCAAAAATCAAATCGAAGATCCCCCCCATACTAGAACTAAACATCGTCCTCGATGTTTTACGAAGGGTTTCTACATAAATCCTAAGCCGTTTATTAAGTATGCTTAAAGAAAAATGTTAGTCGATAAGATTAGGATATCGGGATTCCTAAAATGAAGCTGAGGATGTGAAGCTCGAGGTGAATGAAGGACAAAACCGAGAGGCTTCAAACATCCGGGACATCCTGGACAATAAACCACAACACACAAAACACGAGATAATGGTAGAGGCGAGCCTCCTCACAACACAAAACACTTATTAGCAATAAGAAAGAAGATAGATTGGATAAGCATAGGGTGCCTCCCACAAAGCGCCTTGTTTTTGTTAACCGAGTCACAAGCTCGACTCGACCCCGAATTCATTGGTCCATGGGGGAGCAAGTGGAAGATAAAATCTCCATCGGACTTTCATTCAAGTGGTTAGGATAACATTGAATTTCATGAAAGTTCCACTCCGATGAGATACATCCGGCATAAAAGAATGATAAATGGAGATGCCGGGGTCAAAAATGGTATCTTCATTCCCACAGGAGAGAAGATATGGAGGAGCAACTGGATACGTGAGAAATGGAAGAAAGATCCATACAATATAAGCGAAGAGAGGTTCACTTAAAAGTATGAAATCCATATCCAGGTGAAGGGTGGGATGGTGGTTAAAACATTATACACATGAACTCTTGGTTCTCTTGTTGGGAAAATTTCATTCACCACATCCATAGTAAGATTGCCCAGCTCGGGCTCAATCTTAAAGCAGAAATGATCATACTTCGATGGAGATATGATGTAAGCGAGTTCATCGGCGAACTCCTCATGATAAAAATCACTCCTATCGGCAGGAGGAAATGGATTAATTGAAAGATCAAAGATAAATGAAACATATTGAGAAAGAGAGAAATCATGATGAGTAGTGGTACTGCCACTACTAATTTCTTCAATATGATCGTCATTAGAATAGAAAGATTCATAATCCGAAAGAGATTAATCAGAATGAGTAGTGGGACTGCCACTACTAATCTCTTCCAAATCAAAGCAGAAAGTTTCAGATTCGGGTAAAGAATTATCAAAGGTGTTAGTCTCCTCCAAGAAAAGATTAAGAGATGTGGAGGGAGACTTGGTCATAATATCGGAAGATAGAGCAGGATTATCTTTTAATGCTTCGATGTTAGCAATAAGAAGATTGACATTCAACAATTTTTCACGAAGGATATCGTCTTTGATTGTTAGTAGAATATCGGTATCAATCCTTCCAACTTCCGGGATAACAATCTCTACTACCTCTAAGCTGACGATCTCAGAATCGGGAGGTGATGCATCGACATAATCGATGTTCTCATAAGAATCGTCATCACTCGAAGTAGAATCATCGTTGGAATTGATGATAGTCTCAAAATGTTCTTTGAAAGCTTCAAGAGGGGTAGGATTGTTACAAAGAGGCACATCACACACGCTGTCAGGAATACCCTCGGACTCACTTGGGATTGGGACAAGGTTCTCAACACTAGACTTTATTACTTCGTCGATTTCCGTTGTCAGAATAGGTCTAGATGCTCAATCCACCATACTTAGAGAGTGTTACGGCTCTTGGTTGGTAAGACGGGTGTGATTGCAATGGTATAGTCCTCGTCATCATCGTAGCAAATAGGAATCTTCCAATATCGATCTTTAGCCGCTTGCTCTTCCGTAATTCGCTTTTCTTCTTCTTTCTTTTGCATAATTTGACCAACCATATCACATAAGGATGTCATTTGCTCCATAAGCTTGTTTTGAGAATTGAGAAAGTCATTTTGAGCATCGAAAAGGTTATTTTAAACATTGGAGATTGGATGATTGACGGTATATTGCGGGGGTTGAAATTGGTCCAAACCAAAAGAATTATAATCATAGCAAAAATTTTGCTCATGATAATAGTCTTCATTCATTGGTTGACATTGGTAAGTTTCATGAGGACCTCCACAATCTTCACAACAAGAATATTGTTGTGGAAAACTCGGTGAAGTTTGTGGAAAATAATCAAAGTTTTGATTGAAACGCGGGTCCTGATTGTAGACAAACGAGACTTGAGGTGGACAATCGTAACCGTAATGAGAATCGTTCCCACATAACTCACAAGAGTATGGTACGTATTAGGGTTGTGGAGGATGGTTTGCAACACTTGGAGAATCGTTAGAAGAGTACAGAGTTGAAAAATTGATTGGTGTTCCATTTCCAACAGTACAATAGAAACAAACTCCATCATATTCATTACAAACAAATTTGGCACGTACCCAAAAGACATTGTTGTTGCAAACTTTGCAAATTTTGTAGGATCTCATTAAGGTTTTGATTGTAGCATGGTTCCGGATTAGAGATGATCAGAATTTGCGGTGGACAATTATAACCAATATGAGCACCTTTCCCACAAGACTTACAAGTACATCATTGACAAAAGATATCGTCTAACGAATCACCACACTCATGACAACAATTATGGTTATTTGTGGAGGACTTTGTGGAGGAATTTACACCGGGCATTGTTTGAAAACGAATGGTCTTGATTAACAAGTTAGTGCTGTTATGGATGACTTGGAAAGTGTCTTGGAAGTCTTGAAAAAACTTCTCCAATTGTCTTTCGTATTAGAGCACATTGTCGGAAATATAGGGTCCATGACCGGGTCTCCACAATCGAGACAAATTTTTTCAATTTTAAGGGGTTCGTTGAGACAAGTCGGGTATGGGAACAAGAATCTTGTCTTCAAGACTCCTTTTTGAACAACCACAGTCTTTAGTGTGCAAATTTCCACAAGACGAACACTCTTTAATTGCGTAAAGGGGATTCAAACGACGATTGAGTGACGCCATAAGAATTAAACAATTGAGGGTTAAGAAAAGAATTAAATGGATAAGAAGAAAAAGAAGATTATTGGCTTTTCGAAAAAATTTTTTTAAGCAACATATTTTATTAACGGACAAAATGAGATAAGACAACTTAAACCAATAATCAACTCGTTTCACGGTAGCTCTTTAAAAGAAAAACACACAAAGGAGCGGAGGAGCGGGAAAGCGCGAAGCTATTAAAAACCTTCTCCTTTCGGGTCGTAGTTCCTCGGAACAACCCTCCTTATACCCCTCTTATAGTTTATTATCAATTAAGTGAGCCGTATTTCACAAGTGACACAAAGGCAAGTTTTAAATCTTTCGTTCGGGAACTTATTATGATAATGCTTCAGTTGAAAGCATTATATTGATGATGATTTTTATTGATAATTAAGGATAATGTTTTTATATTTTTGATTTTTTTTTCTTTTTTTTTGTTTTATATTATACTAATACTAATAAAAGAAAATGAAAAATATTTTTGTGTTTTATATTTTTATAAATAAAAGAAAATATTCACAAACGGGAAAATTAACTTCACGAGGGAAGGGTCTTCAAACACTAATCGTCAAACAAACACGAAAATCGTTTCACAGCCTCCCCGGCAGCGGCGCCAAAAATTGATAGGCTTGAAACAAACCTTTAATATATATATATAAATAAATATAAATATAAAATAAGGATAATCTCAAAAATCAATAAAATCAATTTTTTTCCCCCCCCCCCCCCCCCCCCCCCCCCCCCCCCCCCCCCCCCCCCCCCCCCCCCCCCCCCCCCTATTGTAGTAAACCGGGAGTATCGGTTTCTCACTTCGTTATCCACAAAGTTTAAAACCGGACCCGGGTCGTTCTTCCTGGCGAGGCGTGAATTTGAAAATCGAGAATCGGTTTGAATATAATGCTTGAATGGGAAAGATAATGATTGGATTATCTAAAACTATGAATAATATGCAAACATTAATAAAAGAAAACCCTAAATGAAAACAATTTAAGAAAAACGCGAAAACGGGAATTTAAGCCTAAAACTACGGGAAAGCATAAAAGGCAAGTGATTGACTTAAAACTACGAGAAACATAAATAAAGGCTTAAAAGGAAAACCTAAGTCTACGGGAACATTCAATTAAAGGAAATTAAAGATAAAACGTGAAAACAGAAACGGGCATTAAAAACGGACGCGACTAAAAACATAATTTATTAAATTATAAACCTAAAGTGAATTTTTTACTTTTAAAAAGCTAATAGTGACTAAAAAGGAAGAATAAAAAAACTAGATTAAAAACGGAAGTGATTTGAATTAAAAACGAGAGAAAATGGGAACGGGATCGAATCCCGTTCTTTAAAAATTAAATTTTTACAAAAAGGACCCTACGAAAGATTTTCTATTTTTCCTAGTGAATACTGATAAAATAAAATTTTCTAAAAAAGAAATTTTTTTTTTTGATTTTTATTTAATTTATTATAATTAAAAAATTGTTTTAAATAAAATAAATGATTAAAAATAGTAAACGAATAGGAAAAATTATGAAAAATTCAGGGAAAATAAGTTATACTACAAGAATCCTAAGAAAAATCTAAAACTTGAAAAACATCTTATTAAAAAGCCGTTAATAAGCTGTTTAGTGGTTGTGGGCTTAAAAGTCTAAACTGGCTTATATAATAAATTGTGTAAAGGATAACTGGATGAGCTAATGTAGCATAGTGTTAAGTGCGTGTGTGTTTAAAGGGAGGGTCGCAGGTTCGAGTCCTGGCCCCTCTCTTTTTGGTTAAAACTTTTTTTTTTAAAATTTAAAAGAACAAACTTAAAGATAAGCTAACAACCAGTAATTTTACTAAAAGAACTTTTGATGAAAAGCTTTTTAATAAGCTGTTTAACAGCTTAAAACATGACAGGTTACAAATCTTTTTACATTTTTTTTTAAATTTTGAAGATCATTAGCTAATTAAGCTTAATGAATGATATAAGCTAAAATCTAGCTAAACCTATCCTATTAGCTAGGTGAAAAAGAAATAAGCACATTAATCCTAAGCTATAAACAGAAAAACTAAAAAAGCACTTATGCAGTTTTTTTTAAAACAAACAGGCCAACAAGCACACTTTGAGCTTAAATTAAACAACCAAAAGAGTTTTTTTTTCTGAAGAATATTTAACTTTTTATGAAAGAACAGCTTGAGGACTCTTAGAAAAAGCTTTTAAATTGAATTTTTGAAAACTGTAAGTTAAGAGGACTTACTTTTGAAAGTTGCTTTTGTAAGTTTGCTTTTGTACTGAAGTGACAAAAGAAATTTTGCTTTGCTTAAAAAACTTGCCAACTTGTAGCTTAAAATTAGATAAGCTAAAAGCTGACTTTTAAAACTAGTTGAAAACAGTAAATTTTTTGATACAAAATCTACCGGAAAACAATTTTTAAAATATCTCTAAAGTTTTACCCTCTGATTTGTCAATTGAAAAAGCTTCTTATTCAAAGTCTCCATGCTGCAAAATGCCCATCCGATTTAGCTAAACTTAAAACAAAGATATGAGACCTTGGAACCTACTTTAGCCACTACTCTATAACTCTAAAACTAAGAGTACTCTAAAAAACAATTACCTAGGAAATGGATTAAAATGATAATTGCATTATACTACTTGACAGATTTAATATCTTAAATGACAACTTAAGATACTTTAACACTCCCCTTCCCCCCAATTTATATTAAAAACTGATTAAATCTAATAAAATGAGGAGACTAGAAGCAGTATAAAAGACCCCAGGTTATATCAGCCTAAACCATGGTTAGTGTTGTTGACCCAAACACTCCCTTAGAATTTTTCATTATCCTATTAAGCTTAAAATTTTGAAAACTTATAATTCCTACTGCATTATTTGAAACAAATGGGACCATAAGCAAGACTTCAAAACATTTTCTTTAAGAAAATTAACCCAAGAGCTGATTCAGCAAACTTCAAAATGACATAATTGAATATGTGATACCATCAACCTAAAAACTTAATAAAAACTCTTCAAGACTATTCAAAATTATCTTAACTACTAACTTAGGGGCCAATGCAAACTGATTTGGGTGACAGAAGTAATTTTATACCTAAAATGACCCATTTTGCCCCTTGTGCCAAACACCCTCTTAAATATCAAAATCAAATTTTAAAACTGTTTAAAAAGGTTTTGAGCTAAGGTATTGAAAAGAAGTTGACAAGTAAGAGTTGTTTAGCACAAGTTATCAAAAAGCATACTCAAATAAGCAACATAATAAGCACTAGGATAATAGCAGTTTAAGCACCCAAAATGACAGTTTTTAAATTAAACTTAGCTACAGGACCTCAAAGCATCATTAAAGGACAATAAGCAATACAAATCATGAATAAGCATAAAGAGGCATGAATAAGCATAAAGATAAGCAAATGAACAGTAGCAGCAAGATTTTTTTTTTAAACCAAACTTTTAAATTTTCATTAAAACTAATAAAGTTTACAAGATTAAAAACTTAGAAACAGAATGTAAAATTACATAAGCTTTTTTTTAAAACATTAAAATAAAACTAGTCTAGGTGTTTTTTTTCACTTCTGTCTTGACTTCTTATATAAGCAGCTTGAGTGTCTTCAAGCTGTGTTTGTTGTGCTTGTCTTGTGAGAGGAAAACCAAAGCAATCCAAGCCCTCCATTTTTCTTTGTGCCCACGGCTATTGATCAAAACCCTCAATTATTCTTGTCCAATAGGCATCTTGAGGATTGCCAGCATGTCCATTGACCATGTGGGGTGTGGGGTAATCTGGTGGTGATGGATTTGGATGATAGTGAGGGGTAATCGAGGTGGAAAGTGATGGATTTGGACTGTGTTGGATTTTGGCGGGACAATGAAAAAGATATACAGTGTTTTAAGTTTCAGGGGTAAGTTTGGGGAAAGGGCAAAAGTGGTCCCTCAAAGATATATCTTACTTTGCAACAATCGTCCTTGTAATTTACAATTTTGGTCCCTGGAGTTTAAGGGGTATCACACCGTTAGTCCTTTTGGACTAACAATGTTAGTCCTTTAGGGACTAACGGTGTAGGGATAGTGGTGTTAAGTGCTAACACCCGTTAAGTGGTTTTTAAAAAAAGTTGGGCCGGTTGGTTTAAATGGTTTGGGCCGGGTAGTTATAAAAATGGGTTTTGGGCTTTTTGGACTAAATGCTTTTAATTTCAATAAAGTGGGCTGATCCGGGCCCACTAGGTGGGTACGGGTGGGCCCATTTTTAGAAATTTAGGTTTTCGGGTTCGGTTTTTGATTCTCTTTCCAACACCATATCCCGGGGTTGACTTTGACTTCGTCTTGACTTCATTAATTGCACAAACGTCGTCGAGTCGATCCGGGAATTTTCGTTTTAGCTCCGTTTTCAATCCTTTTGAACCCTTGGCCTCAGTTTTTCGCGCTCTTTCCAAATCCGTGCTCGGTTTTGTCCGGTTTAGCTTTGTTTTTGTCCTTTAGTGAATATCCGGTACCTGCACAGTATAAACACAAAAACAGGCATATTTATGGCATTTTATGTGCGTTTTTGGTCGTTTAGGGTCGATTTTAAAGGTAAAAGGTATGTGTAATTACACACATACCAATCTCCCCATACTAAGGACATTGCCATTGTCCTCTCTAGCAATGCTATGAAGTACGCATCTTAGAAAACTATGAATCTCGATCCTCATCGACTAATTACCTCGAAAAGTAGCTAAGTGTTATCAGGAATTAATGGACTCATAAGATTGATGAAAAGCCCCGTTTCTTTACCCTATTTTTTGTATTTACAATTTTCCTACCCATTTTTTGTATTTTCGATTTTTCATATTAATCAACTAACTTTAGAACGTTTGACTCTCGTTATTTAATACCTTTATAGGGATCATGAACTATATACACTAACTACCACTAATATTTTTGTATTTTTTTTTATCTTTTTCTCATTTTTTTGTACTTTTCATTTTAAGCAACTAGCTAACTTATTTGACTTTCATTATTCTCATAACCGTTAGGAATCATAGAACAAGATGCATTTCGATCCGAGAATGCCCCAAAAAGGATAAATTCATCGTCCCCGACTTTTCACCTATCCCAAACCAAGCTTAAAACGAAATCACCGCTAATTATGAGTTAAGATGCTAACACTACTCATATTTGCAACTTGTGAACTTTTCACTCCCGACAATTATTATACATTAGGTGAATGTGCTATTTATGAATTTCAACCATGGATCAACGTTTTGCAAAATTCTATGTTTCACGTTCCACCCGAGAATAATGAGTTTGAAGGCGAGATCATCCCATGTAGCGACTTTCGTCTCGGCACATCCCAACCTTACGGTTAAGTGACCAGGCTTTTGACACCTCACAGAGACTAGTATCGGGACTCACAGACCTTAGGTTTCAAAAACTCTCAGGTTTCTTGTATATACATAGCTTATAAAATAGAATAGCCAAAGTTCAAAAGCATATTTGAATTTAACAAAAAGAGATCTTTTATTTATTAATTCACACTTAATATTAAACATTTATGCAATTGTAACCCTCGACTTTTTAGAAGGCTGCAACATCGGTTGTGAGCCGGCAAGATGCAGCAAACTTTTATCAGCCCACAGTTTATATTTATTATATTTTTTCATTTTTCATCATCATTTTATATATATATATATGACAAGACGTCTTTTTGAAAAATAAGTATAAATTTGAACTAAGGCTAAAGTTTTTGCTATATATTACATAAAAATTATTGATTTAAGTTTAATCTCAAAAAATGGCACGTATATTAATAAGGTTAAGAGCTTATGGGAGAAAAAACGACAAATTACACACATGAGCTCTTAAGATTTCCAAATAATCCTTGTTTAGCATCCAACTCATACTTAACTCTATCATTTTTCGTTCGTCGCGAATATTCGCGAACGCTTAGTCTAAAAGTTAAGGAACAAGCTAGAGCTCAATACGCTTGATCGGGTCAAAATTTACTCTTATTCTACCCAGCAGGAAAGTCAAAATCGTGACAAAACACTTATTTTATTTTTGAAATTTTTTTAATTTTTTTAATTTTTTTGGTATTTTTCAAAAATTTTGGTGATAAAAATGGGCTTACGTGAAAACAACAGCTGCAAGCACAATCAAATCGAAGATCCCCCCATACTAGAATTAAACATTGTCCTCAATGTTTTAAGAAGGGCCTCTACGTAAATCCTAAGCCGTTTATGAATTATGCTAAAGATAAACGTTAGTCGATAAGATTAGGATATCGGATTCCTAAAAATGAAGCTGAGGATTTGAAGCTCTTGTGATCGAAGGACAAAACCGCGAGCACGAGAGGCTTCAAAATCCGGGACATCCTGGACAATAAACTACAAAACACAAAAACACGAGAAATGGAAAGAGGCGAGCCTCCTCACAACAACAAAAACACTTATTAGCAAATAGAAAGAAGATAGAATGGATAAGCATGGGTTGCCACCCACGAAGCGCCTTGTTTTTGTTAACCGAGTCACAAGCTCGACTCGACCCCGAATTCATTGGTCCATGGGGGAGCAAGTGGAAGATAAAATCTCCATCGGACTTTCATTCAAGTGGTTTGGATAAACATTGAATTTCATGAAAGTTCCACTCCGATGAGATACACCCGGCATAAAAGAATGATAAATGGAGATGCCGGGGTCAAAAATGGTATCTTCATTCCCACAGGAGAGAAGATATGGAGGAGCAACGGGATACGTGAGAAATGGAAGAAAGATCCATACAATATAAGCGAAGAGAGGTTCACTTAAAAGTATGAAATCCAGATCCAGGTCAAGGGTGGGATGGGTGGGCAAAACATTAGGCACATGAACTCTTGGTTCTCTTGTTGGAAAAATATCCTCCACCACATCCATAGTGAAATCGCCCAGCTCAGGCTCAATCTTAAAGCAGAAACAATCATACTCCGGTGGAGATATGATGTGAGCAAGTTCATCGGCGAACTCCTCATGGTAAAAATCACTCCTATCGGCAGGAGGAATTGGATTGATCGAAAGATCAAAGATGAACGAATCATATTGAGAAAAATTAGCATGAGTAGTGGTACTGCCACTACTCTTTTCTTCAATATGATCGTCATCAGAATAGAAAGCTTCATAATCCGAAAAAGAATAATCAGAACGGGTAGTGGTACTGCCACTACTATTCTCTTCTAAATCAAAGAAGAAAGTTTCAGATTCGGGTGAAGAATTATCAAAGGTGTTAGTCTCTTCCAAGAAAAGGTTAAGAGATGTGGAGGAAGACTTGGTCATAACATCGGAAGATGGAGCGGGATTATCTTTTAATGCTTCGATGTTAGCAATAAGAAGATTGACATTCAACAATTTTTCACGAAGGATATCGTCTTTGATTGTTAGAAGAATATCGGTATCAATCCCTCCAACTTCTGGGATAACAATCTCCACCACCTCTAAGCTGATGATCTCAGCATCGGGAGGTGATGCATCGACATAATCGTTTTTCTCATAAGAATCGTCATCACTCGAAGAATAATCATTGTTGGAATCGATGATAGTCTCAGAATGTTCTTTGAAAGCTTCAAGACGGGTAGGATTGTTACAAAGAGGCACATCACACATACTGTCAGGAATACCCTCGGACTTACTTGAGACCGGGACAAGGTTCTCAACACTAGACTTTATTACTTCGTCCGATTCCGTTGCCAGAATAGTGTCAAGATGCTCGTCCCCCATACTTAGAGAGTTAACGGACTCCTTGGTCGGTAAGACGAGTGCGATTGCAATGGTATAGTCCTCGTCATCATCGTAGCAAATGGGAATCTTCCAATATCGATCTTTAGCCACTTGCTCTTCCGCAATTTGCTTTTCTTCTTTCTTCTTTTGCATATATTGACCAACCATACCACATATGGATGTCATTTGCTCCATAAGCTTGTTTTGAGATTTGAGAAAGTCATTTTGAGCATTGAAGATTGGATGATTGACGGTATATTGCGGGGTTGAGTTTGGTCAAAGCCGAAAGAATTAGAATCATAGCAAGAATTTTGCTCATGATAATAGTCTTCATTCATCGGTTGACATTGAAAAGTCTCATGAGGACCCCCACAATCTTCACAACAAGAATATTGTTTTGGAAAACTCGGTGAAGTTTGTGGAAAATAATCAAAGCTTTGATTGAAACACGAGTCCTGATTGTAGACAAACGGGACTTGAGGTGGACAATCGTAACCGTAATGAGAATCGTTCCCACATAACTCACAAGAGTATGATACGTATTGGGGTTGTGGAGGATGGTTTGCAACACTTGGAGAATTGTTAGAAGTGTACAGAGTTAAAATTTTTATTGGTGTTCCATTTCTAACAGAACAATAGAAACAAACTCCATCATATTCATTACAACCACATTGTTGGCACGTACCCAAAAGACATTGTTGTTGCAAACTTTGCAAATTTTGTAGGATCTCATTAAGGTTTTGATTGTAGCATGGTTCCGGATTAGAGATAATCGGAATTTGCGGTGGACAATTATAACCAATATGAGCACCTTTCCCACAAGACTTACAAGTGCATTGTTGACAAAAGATTCCATCTAACGAATCACCACACTCGTAACAACATTCATGGTCAATTTGTGGAGGACTTTGCGAGGAATTGACACCGGGGCCTTGTTTGACAACGAATGGCTCTTGATTAACAAAGTTAGTATCGTCATCGGATGACTTGGAAGTGTCTTGGAAGTCTTGAAAAACTTCCTCCAATGTCTTTCGTATTAGAGCACATTGTCGACAATATAGACCATGAACCGGGTCTCCACAATCGAGACAAATTTTTTCAATTTTAAGGGGTCGTTGAGACAAGTCGGGTACGGGAACAAGAATCTTGTCTTCAAGACCCCCTTTTGAACAACCACAGTCTCCAGTGTACAAAGTTCCACAAGACGAGCATTCTTTAATCGCGTAAAGGGGATTTAAACGATAGTCGAATGACGCCATAAGAATTAAACAATTTAGAGGGATAAGAAAAGAATTAAATGAATAAGAAGGTAAAGAGAAAAAGAATTAAATGAATAAGAGGGTAAAGAGAATAAGAATTAAACGAATAAGAGGATGGAGAAGAATATTTTTTTAGATTTTGAAAATAATACATAAGAAAAGAAAAAATAATAAGAAAGAAAAATATTTTTTTTTTTTTTTTAAATATTTTTTTATAAGTACGAAAATAAACTTTCCGAAGAAAGGATCTTCAAGGCACGAACACGAACAATCCCGTAAAAATCGCTACACCTCTCCCCGGCAGCGGCGCCAAAAACTGATTCGATATAAATATATATAATAAAATATATAAAATATCAAATAGTAATAGTATAGAGAGTATCCCGTTAGATAAGAAAATCACTTTAGAAAAAATAATAGTCTATCTTCCGAGTGTCGTTTCCACGGCGAGAGATGAATTGAAATTCACGAGAATGTTTCGTTTGATGCTTGAATGGCAAATATTTTGGTTTTGGTTTTAAACTAAAAATATAATATAAAAACTATAATAAAGCTAAAATAATACTAAAACGGGCATGCTCGCTAAATAACAATAAACGACAATGACAATAAATTAAATAACAATAAACTAAACAACAATCAACGAGCAAATAATAAACGAGCATACCACAAGTCTACGATAAATATGGCAATAATAACAACTAAACTAAGCATAACAATAAGCATAAACGAATAAAGCAACAAATAAACATACTAACTAAGCATGACAACTAAATGGACAATAATAATAGACATGTTAAAATAAAACTACAACTAATAAAATGGAAATACTCGCTAATCATGGCAACTAAAACTAATAAGCATAACGATAATAATAATCATATCAAGCTAAATAACCTAGAACTACTAATAAACTACGAGCATAATGTAAAGCAATAACAATAGCAAAAAGTAAACTAGACATGGCAATAAAACTAACAAGCAACAATAATGATATCTAGTCTAAGAAAAACAGCAATACGCATAAACATAATCGCTAAACATTATAACTAAGCTACGAGCGACAAATGAAACAACGATAATAATAAACTAAACTAAACATGGCAACTAAAATAACAATAATAGGCATAACGGTAAAAGACATAATAAGCAAATTTAAACTACAACTAATTAGAATTAAAAAGAGATAAGATTTAGAACCCGAATGTCAAAACCGAATCGATTATAATCACCCGATCTAATAAACTAGGTAAGACAACTAGTTTATTTCTTTATTAGCTTTTATTTCACTAATAGCAAATAAAGTTATAAACTTTATTAACTATCGGCTTAATAAAAGCTAACTAAAGCTCTAAACTCGATAATCAAACAAGCTTATATAACCTTTAAGCTCCACGCCAATGTGTAGAATCGATTTCATCAAACATAAGACAACAAAGGTTAGAGCAAATAACAATAATCATAACAGAGGACTATACTTATTTTACTCCTAAAAACCAATTAAGCCTACAAACTGATACTTGGTTAAATTGATTACCGATCAAATAATGCTACCTATGAAAATCCATAAAGCTAGAAATAACATATTTCAAATCCTAAACTCTCCATCTACTGTTTACCATTTTGTCTACCATTTCATTTGCCCCCGAAATAATGAACACAAAATGGACGAGAAGAATAACATGTAAAGTGCGGCATCATTAACACAAACGAACCAAAATTACCTAAACCTGGGCAACCCTTAAAACCTCACTCGATACATCAATAACAACGTAAACGAATCAAATAACCTTCGAACCATTCAAATATTCAAATAACCATCACTCAAATCCATACTTCAATAATCCAACCGATTCATTACACATCAAATCCGAGCTATTGCATAAGAACGAAATAAAAAAAATACATAAAAGAGAACTATCCTACTCCTAATATCTAACCTACTACACTAAATTAATCTTACAAAATAAAACGAAAAGAAGAAAAAATAATAATAAACGAGACAAAAAAAATGAGATGCCCCCATCTGCTACTCGTCCTACTTTTATAAATGTTGCGTAATAGTTAAGCAGCTCCAGTTTGGACTCAATTGGGTTATGGGCTTTTTTTAATCCTAGGGTTGGAGCTCATTTCATATGGAAATCAATTTTGGGCTTGAGACTTGTATTTTGGCAGCTGTACATGTGGTGCGCCGAACTAGAATTATAGTATTGAGTCTCTAATAAATATGGGTCGGTCCGACCCATATAAATGGTGTCGGGCCGACCCAATAAGAGATAAAGGCACCGTCGAACTCGATTTCTCGTGCTCTCTTTATTCCCGTGCTCGGTTTCGTCCATTTTTCTCTTTATTTTGTCCTTTTTTTGATATTCGTACCTGCACATACACAAACACAAAAACAAGCATATATTTGCCATTTTAATTATGTTTTTGGTCTTTTGGGTTCGTTTTTCATGGTAAAAGATATGTATAAAATAGCGAATACCATGTCTCTTAGGAGTTCTTAAAGTTTAGTCTTCTAGGTTTTGGTTTTCATCAGAAAATGGTAGACTGGATTATGGTATGTTTGCATTCTACCTCTTTTTCTAATAATGTGAATAGGGAATCGCATGGCTTCTTTAAAGCTAGAAGGGGGCTTAGGAAAGGGGATCTTGTGTCTCCCTATTTATTTACTATAGTTATGGAGATGTTTACGCGGGTTCTCAGAAGGCAAGTTAACAAGGAGAATAAGTTTAAGTATCATTCGGGGTGTAAAAAGTTAAATATTTTAAGTTTATGTTTTGCTAACGTTCTGATGCTTTTTTGTCATGGGGACGTAATCTTTGCTTCTATCCTTAGGAGGGATTTGGATGAGTTCTGTTTGGCTTCTGGGCTTAGACCTAATATGGTAAAAAGTACTGTATTTTATGGAAATGTAAAGGATGAAGTTAAGAGGGATATTGAAAT
>BQNB010019212.1:0-59161 GCA_026074375.1 Tanacetum coccineum
TGGTAAATCATTTGTATCTTTCTCATTCCAAACTAATATTACATCTTTTTCATCCACCATCTCTCTACTTTCTCTCACTAGAAACACCATGCTTCATCTTTGTTTCTTTGATCAACTAAGACCCCGGAATAGGGTAAATCCCTAGTCTAAAAATGGTATCCGAGCCAAGGCCGGAATTAGTGTTTGTCGTTTGTTTTTTTGTGTGTTTCGTGGCTTATTTATAAGCATAAGCCCACGGCTTGGTTGGTGTTGGCTTATTTGGTACAAAAATCTTGAAGCTTTCTTCCTTCTATAGTTTCTAGCTTATTGTTACGTGCTCTTCATAGATTATAACAACACCAAACTAATTTAAAAGCTTCTTTGAAGCTTATTTGGTTCGAACTCCTCAAACCGGACAAACAAGCTTATTTCAAGCTTATTTGTTGTTGTTTTTGATCATCAACTTGTACTTTCATAACCCTTATGCTTATTAGAAGCTTATTCAAGAATCAAACAATGTTTTTGGATTAAAAAATTCTGGGTTTTAAGTTGAAGTTTACGAAATGTACAAAAAAGATGAGTTCTGCGGAATGTGACATGCTTTCTACTAAATGTGCTTTCTTCTAAATGTGCTTTCTGCGAAATGTGCAGTTTGCAAAATATGCATACAGGTTTTGTGTACTCTGTGATTTGTTACATAACTAGGAAACAAAACTCTGCATGTGGAATGTGCACTCTACAAATTATGCATACAAGTTTTGTGTACTCTGTGATTTGTTACATAACTAGGAAACAAAACTCTGCCTGCGGAATGTGTAGTCTGCAAAATGTGTAGCACTCTGAGAAATGTGCACTCTGAGAAATGTGTAGTCTGCGAAATGTGTCTGAGGAATATGTCTACGAAATGTGTCTGTTGTTTGTGTCATTTACACATTTCCCGCGGTTTGTGTAACGCACACATTTCTTGCGGTTTATGTTTACAGGGGTTTAAAATTTATGTGGTTTGTGACATTTTCTAAACAAAAACACTGCCAAAATTTCTCAAAACTTCTGCAGAATATGTTTAATACAAACACCAAAGCAAAACACAAAACTTAATCCTAAAACGATCATTATAAGATTCACTAAAACGACAAACAGCTAAGGATTCGGATTACGATGACAAGTGATCACGAAGTTGATTTAGTATCCCTTATTTGAGATTGAAGTGGGTTTCCCGAAGGCGTCTACTTATTTCATCATCGAGACTTCCTTCTACTTTCTACTTCTTTTCTTCAAACCCAATCTATCAATTGATGACTTGCTTGAGAACAAAAGGAATATGATTAAAACTTGGATTATCTAGTTTCTAGCAGTCAGGGTGGTTGGTTGAAGAGCTGGATAACTATCACTTAAAGGAGTTATGTTGTAGTACTCAGTGTCATATGTAGATGTCGATGTGGATAATTTTAAGAAGTATTGTACTTCTTATACTTTTGATGGCGGGCATAGGGTGCTTAGAGATTTAATCTAGCACCGTTCTTTAATCAACAACAGTGCAAGCTTAAGTAACAAATTTGGGGGATTTTACTTTAGTTTCAAGTTTGGAATATCGGGTTTACTTCACCATGTGGCCACCACAATAGCTGATAGAATACGAGGTTAGTAAGTTAGCCAGAGACTCTAAAGGTTGAGATATAATTAGCAATTCTCACGGGATATTATTATGTTATTCTAAGAAAATGGTACTTCATAGTCTAAGCAAAATTTTCAAAGTTCAACGACATTCATAACTTTTCAAGATTTGTGGTTATGACAAGAACTTCTAGAGTATATGGACGTACGCGACAATGACTCTTCTAAGAGTTCACAACCATCATGGGGGGAAATCGTATACTTTGATGTTACTAGGTCAATTTCCAGGGGGAAGTAGTGTATACTTCTTTACTTAGTATGGTTTGTGAAGCATTCTACATGCATGAGAATAATTGTTGCTGATTTCTCGCATGTACCCCCGAACGAATACTCAACAAGACCTAATGACAAGTAGCAGTAGTATTTGGTGTTGTGTTACTTCTTCTTATACAAAATTTTGCTCTGCACGTTAATGACAAATAGAAGTTGGTTGAAGCTACATTAAAGTTTCAGAATCTACTCAAGATAGGGATGTTGGTTTGGGGGGAAGCTAATTCAGAAACTTCGCCAAAAAGGAGTCTATGAAGAAAGCTTTTCAAGACATGATCCATGTATTAAGGGTATTTTAATCCAACTCATGCATACTACAATGGTTCCAGAACAAGTAAAGACAATGAAGATCTAAGATGGAGTACAAGTTTCAAGACCAGGAGAACTCAGAAGACATCTTTAGCTTTAGAAGTGCCTTGAAAGACTTTATTTTGTTGTAATTGTACTTGTTAGGAACATTGTAAGTAACTATGTGTGTCCATATATTGGGGGAAGATTGTTAGCCTTACATTAGTTTATTTTGTCCATGGCGGGAATAAGAAACTAGTAACGTTTATATTAGCTTAATTAGAATAACAATAGGGACTATATTACCTCTCCATACTTTATGGAGGTTTGGTGGAGGATTCATTCTGTAACATCTCATAAGGTGTGTATGTATGTGTGTGTGTGTGTGTTTCTCTCCTCCCATTACAGACACACACATATCTTCCCTTTTCTCTCTTATCAATCTAATATGGCATACTTTCTATTTAATCCTCCCCGACCTCTGGATCGTTAGTTTTAGGCTTGAATCTTTATGGGTAACAACCACGATATATACTGGTTCCGAATGGGGGGTTTATACTATCCGTGCATCCAATTGCGAATCTACGACACCTATACTATTACTCTACTATAATCCTTATGGTGGACTATAAACCGTATTACAACAGCTCCACCGATATGCACTAAGATCGGCGCTCACTAAGAAGAGCTACTCCCTACGGTGTTCCGCCCTTGAAATCCACCCCTAAAAACCAGTGATCCGACTTAACCTCTATGATCACTAAGATCGAGTGGGATCACTAAAAACTTCCCCTTGGAAGCTTACCAATCCCCAATGATCTAGGCTTGATCATAAAGATACAAGACTATCCATACAACCAAACTGAATAGATTGTTTCATATGAATCAAGTCCTAACCTAACCTAGAGACTCGATTCTAATAGAAAGGGTATGAGCAAGAAGACCCTCGAATAATAACACACAAGTGAGGATTAAGTACTTATATGTCTCTCTTGCCAAGATGTGTTCTTCAATAGAGGATAGAAGAGAAGATTAAAAACACAAGAGGTGTTACACTTATAGGGTAGGAAAAGAGAAAAAGAGAGAAAGAAAGAATGGCAAGGTGTGAGGAATACAAAGGCCAAGAAGGGGTATTTATAGGCCAAAATCCTAAATTGGAAAAAAACCAATTCAAGAGTGGTGCGCTGCCCAAGTGTTAGCGTGTGGCCAGCCGCCAGGTTCACGAGTTAGTTTATTAGATATTTTGGCTTTTTAACTACCCGCTCTTGTTAAACCCCCAATTGTAATTCACGCTTTGACCTTTTCACTATTCTTACTCAAGGTCAACCAACTCAAACAGCCATTTGATAAAAATGTTTATGAAATAATTATGAAGAAGATTTAGGGATGTTTGTCCAATATAAAAGATATAGAGAAGTATTGGACAAATGGTATGTTTGGGTATTCCTCACATGTAAATGATTTAGTTGGAAACTAACCATGGTTGGGGTGATGAGTTGGCATAGTTAGAATAGAAAGGAATATGCCAAAGTAATTTAAATTTGAATTGTATTTCAACATGTGGAAAAAGGATAAGGATGAGTTGGAAGTGAGTTGGCAATAGTTTGGAATGATGTGATGGTTTGGAGCCTAAGATCACATTCAAATTGAATGGTTGAGATAAGAATGTGAGTTGGAATAATCAAGGGTTAGGATAGAAGAGTTTGTATGTGTGTGTAATTTGAATTTCAAACTCAAGGGAGTGTGTGAGTGAGTATGGGAAGAGTATGAAGGAAGATTAAAGTGTGTGTGTGTATGAAATTCAAATTAAGGTTGTGTGAGGAAGATTATGAATAGGAGATATGTGGTAGAGAATGCTTTGATGTGAAAGGTAGGAGCCTTTCTGAGGAATGTAGGAGACAATAAGTACAACAAGTATGTTAATACAAATAATGTCTAAAAACGTTATTTATATTTTTTGACCTCTCAACGTTTTGATAATAACAAAATGTAAAAACGTTTATGATAAAATTAAACGTTTACAAATTATTAATCATAAAAATTTATTTCTAAGATTAGTAATCACTTAATATATGAACAAACAAATCATTAAGCATGATTAGTGATCAAGAAATTATTTTTCTCTTATCCATCACATTTTTACAAAATAATTTCACAAAGTTAATTATACAAAATATTTTCTAATTAAAAGAAAAGTTTTATTATAAACTTAAATTTTGAAATTAAAATCCCCCCCCCCCCCAAATGGAAGGTTCCATACCAGATACAACATTCCTCACAAAAAGAGAAAAAGGGGAGCGTAGTCTACTAGAAGGCCCCCTTATAGGCCTGGCGGCCCCTAGATATATATGGGACCGCCGAGACCGCCCCCAGTGACTGTTGGGTTTTCTTGCCTATAAATACTGCTCCATTCCTTGTAGAAAATCAAACTTCTTAGCATGAAATTTTCAGATAACTTTCTCTCTCTAAAATCTTCTTTCCTCTCTCTAAATCTCTTGATCACTAACATTCTTAGATCTTGTTTCAAGTGATCTAATCTCTTCTTCTCATCTCCCCTTTCTCATTCAAGTGCAAGAGAAGAATATTCGTATTCGCCAAGAAACGAATTGTTATTTAGTGATCTCTCCTCTCTTCTTCTAAGTATCAAATCTTTATTGTAAATATCTTATGTATTTGTGTGATTCAGATTGTGTGTAAATCCGATAGTGTAGATCTAGATTTAACACTATTATTACTAGTCTAAACGCTCTTGATGAAGGATATTCTAGCAAGAATTATGTTAGGAAGTTTCTTAGGGCTCTACATCCTAAATGGAGAGGAAAGGTCACGCGATATAAGAGTCGAAAGACTTAACGTCACTATCTTTTGATGAACTTATCAAGAACCTCAAAGTTTATGAAATGATCATCAAGAAAGATTCCGAAATAGTCAAAGCAAAAGTTGAAAGGAAATCTCTTGCTTTAAAGGCTAAGAAAGAATCTAGTGATGAAGAGTGTTCGATTTCTAGAAGTGAAGACGAAGAGTATGCCATGGCAGTAAGAGAATTCAAGAATTTCTTTAATAGAAGAGGTAGATTCGTGAGACAACCTCGGAACGACAAAAAGACATTCCAAAGAAGTCATGATGACAAGAATGGTAAAAGTGATAGAAATAGCTTTAGATGCGGTGACCCGAATCATCTTATTGGAGAATGTCTAAAACCACCAAAAGACAAGAACCAAAGAGCTTTTGTCAGAGGTTCTTGGAATGATAGCGGTGAAGAAGATGATGAGAAGGTCAAAAACAAAATGTGTCTCATAGCTCAAGCATCAAGTGAGGTATGTTCGGAATCCTCTTACTTTAGTGATGAAAACTCATCAATAGATGATTTAGTATTAGATAGTGAATACGATAAACTGTGCAAAATGAGTTAAAAGATAATCACTAAAAATAAAAGATTGAAAGCCACTAGAAATAATTTAGAAAAAAAACTTAGTATTCTAAAATAAAAAGTGTCTACACTCGAGAAAAACAAAGGAGTTGATCTCGAATGTGTAAAATGTCATATGCTTAAAATTGAAAATGAAAAGCTTAAAGAGGAAGCTCTTAAACTTACCAAGTTTGAAAAGAGTACACATTGCTTAAATGAAATATTAAGTAATCAAAAACCCTCCGGTGATAAGTTAGGTTTAGGGTTTAATTCATTTGAAGCATCATCTAGTGGAACTAAGGAAAAAAAATTGTGAAAGCTCAGAAAAAGGCATTCTCTGATGGAGGTCCCATAAATATGGGCGGCCCACTTAGTGTGCAGGCAGCCCCCAAAGCAAATATGGGACCGCCACCAGCAAATACGCCTAGATCTAAGAAAAGTGTGTCTTTTCAAAAATCTATTTTGGGTCCTAGACCAAAACACATAATAGTAAACAATGTCAAAGTTCCCGTTGCTAGTGATAATGAAGTTAAACAATTTTATAAGCCATTGTCAAAACCTGGATTTGGATTTTTGAAACCTAATTTTAGATCAAAAACTCCACCACCTAGAAGAGTCACAAATAATCATTATCATCCTAAAACACCACAACCGAAAAGAAACATTCGTAGAAAAAATCAACCTCGTGGCTTTCCCATAACTTAGAACAACTTCCCACATCAAAGTTACATGCCTTGGGAAATGTTTCTTCCATTTCCACATCCCAACCAATTACATAAAATGCAAGGGATGTTTAGCACTAACAAATTTGGACCCATGAGATATTAGGGACCAAATGTTTGAGGCATTGCCTTATATAAATAGATATGCCTTGGATTTGACTTGGAACCCGATGAGTGGATAAAGGATAGAGGATGCTCCAAACACATGGCGGGTAACCGAAAGCTCTTCTCAAGCTACAAGGCATACAAAGGAGGTAATGTTGTTTTTGGTAGCAATCTTCGCGGTAACATCATTGGAAAAGGTACGATTTTGAATGAGACTCTCAAAATAGATAATGTAGAACATGTAGATAATTTAAGATTTAACTTGTTAAGTATAGGACAAATCTGTGATAATAAGTATAGAGAAACTTTCTCTAAACATGATAGTGAAATCACTAAGGATGGTAAGGTCATAGGTAGAGGTATTAGGAAGAAATGCTTATATGTGATAAAATTAGGAAATAAGCCTAAAGACCCAAATTTGTCTAGCAACAATTAATGAAAATTCCACATTATGGCATAGGAGATTAGGTCATACAAATATACGTCCCATTCAATCGTTAGCATCTAAGGAATTAGTTAGAAACTTACCTAAGCTTAAGTTTGATCAACACTTCTGTGATGCTTGCAAAATTGGAAAACAAGCTCACGCTAGTGATAAGGCTAAGAATATAGTCTCAATGACTAGATGCTTAGAACTCCTTCATATGGATCTCTTCGGTCCATCCATTATACGGAGTTACGGAGGAAACTGCTACACCTTAGTCATAGTAGATGACTGCTCTAGGTATACTTGGACTAGATTCCTTAAGGATAAAACCGAAGCTTTCGATCAATTCGAAATATTTAGTAAGAAAATTCAAAACCAATTAGGATGTACAACAGTGTCAATAAGAACCGACCACGGTAGATAATTTGATAACGAGGTGCAATTTGGAGAGTTTTGTAATGCTAATGGAATTACACATAACTTCTTAGCTCCACGCACTCCTCGATCTAATGGAACTATGTTGAATGAGCAATCGTTACCACAAAAGTTTTGGTGTAATGCAGTAGACACTTCAACATACATTCTCAATCGAATCCTAATTAGAGCCATCTTATGAAAAACACCTTACAAACTCTTAAGAGGTAGGAAACCTACTCTAGATTACTTTAGAGTGTTTGAAAGCAAGTGCTTCATTTTAAACACTAAAGACTACCTTATAAAGTTTGACCCAAAGTCATACGAAGGTATCTTTTTAGGTTACTCGCAAAATAGTAAAGCCTACATCATCCTTAACAAACATACTAGGAAAGTCGAAGAATTACTCAACGTGACATTCGATGAAACTCCTCCACCATCTAAGACCTCACCTTTAGTGGATGATGACTGGGATGAAGAAGAAGCAATTAAGGTTACCGAAAAGAAAAACATAGAAAATGACATTGAGGATGAAATTTTAGAGATTGATAAAATAGTCAATATTAAGGAATCTAGGAACCATCCATTAGAAAATTTCATAAGAAACCTTAACCAAAGAACCCTTAGATCATAAGCCCAAACCCAAAGTAACTTCTTTTGTTTTATATCAACTATATAACCTAAGAATGTGAATGAAGCCTTAGCAGATAAAAGCTGGATAGTCGTTATAAAAGAAGAATTTAATCAATTCATTGCTAATGATGTTTGGGAGTTAGTTCCACAACCTAGGAATATGACAATCATAGGAACTAAGTGGGTGTTTAGAAATAAGTTAGACGAGAACGGTATTGTTTCTTGAAATAAGGCTAGGTTAGTTACTCAAGGCTATAATCAACAAAAGGGCATCGATTATAATGAAACTTATGCCCCAGTTGCTAGACTTGAGTCAATTAGGATACTATTAGCTTATGCTTATGCTTTAGATTTTAAGCTATTCCAAATGGATGTAAAAAGTGCATTCTACCTAACGGTTTTATCAATGAGGTGGTATACGAGGTGGCACAACCCCAGGATTCATTACTTTGAAAAAACCTGATCATGTTTATAAACTAAAGAAAGCATTATACGGGTTCTTAAATAAGCACCCAATGCTTTGCGTATTGATAGAATTTAAGCTTTTTTATTAATCTGGGAATATAGAATAGGAATGGCAGATAATTTTCTTTTTTCTAGAAGAAAGTCAAAACATTAATCATCGTTTAAATTTATGTCGACGACGTTATATTTGGCTCAACTTGTTCAAGACATGTGTGATGAAATTTGCCAAATCATGCTTGACGATGTTCGAGATGAGCATGATGGACAACTAACTTATTCGTTGGACTACAATTAAAACAAATGGAAGATGGTATTTTTCTTTAATCATCTAAATATATTAAAGAAATGCTTAAGAAATTTGGCTTAGAAGAATCTAAACCAATGAAAACCCCCATGTCCTCCGATACCAAACTCATGAAAGATGAAGAGTGTGAGTCGGTAGATAGTACCAAGTATCGAGGCATGATAGGTAGTTTATTATACCTAACGACAAGTAGGCCTGATATCATGTTTAGTGTCTGCCTTTGTGCCCGCTTCCAAGAGGCTCCCAAAAACCACTCACCTTGAAGTGGTTAGCGTATCTTCGAGTGATACATTAAAGGCACTACGCACTTAGGATTATGGTATCCTAAGGGGACCGGCATAGAAACAGTAGTATATGCCGACTCTGATCATGCGGGAGATTATGTGGACCGAAAGAGCACTAGCGGTATTTGTACGTTCGTGGGATGTTGTTTGACATCTTGGTTCTCGAAGAAACAAACCGCTCTTGCTATATCCACTACCGAAGCCGAATACGTAAGCGCCGGAAAGGCATGTCAACAAGCACTATGGATGAAACAAGCTCTTATCGACTACGACGTTCGACTCGACGACGTCCCGATCATGTGCGACAATAAAGGCGCGATTGACCTTAGCAAAAACCCGGTGCAACATTCTCGAACCAAACACATCGAAATTCGTCACCACTTTCTTCGTGATAATGTCCAGAAAGGACATATCTCAATCGAAAAAGTGTCGTCCGTCGACAACATCGCCGACATTCTTACGAAACCCCTTAAACGTGAATCGTTTAACTATCTACGTCTTGGTTTAGGAATGATGGAACACATTCCATAAATCATATTAGTCCGCTTCTCTTTCTTCTGTCTTAATTCTAGTCCGTGTTTTATTCTGTTTTATGACAACTTAAATACTTTATCTGAAGTACCTTAAGCATTTTTAATTCGCGAAATGCAAATTAAAACATCACTCCTCTTTGTAAAATTTTCGTCAAAACTAAGTCTAAAATGCCTCGCTGAGGGCGGCCCCCATACCACGACGGCCCCTCAATGTATTTAGGACCGCCTAACAATACGGGACCGCCAACAACAAACACCCATATTTTACACTTAGTCAAAAAAATTCAAAAACACAAAACCAAACACACCCTTTCTTCTTTGCAGCGACAAAAATGAACAAAACAACCCAAAAACTCAAAATCAACCATTAAAACTTAAATTGAAGATCTAATCAACACCTATAATCATCCATAACATCACAAAGATCATTAATTGTAAGTCATTTCATTTATTTTCTTTCAAATTGAGTCTAGGGTTCATGATGAACACTAAAAATTAAAATTGGGGATTTTCCAATTTTCTTTCAATTTGGTACAATTAGGACTACTAGGTTACAATGTATAACTAATATTCTTCCCGTAGACATAGGATTTGCATACATTATTAAGTTTGTCGAAAATTTGATTTTGAACCAAAACCCCAATTTTATTTTCAAATCACTCACGTTAGGAACATAATAAAATTGTTGTTATGCATTGTTAATACAACTTAAAAACATTTTCAAACGCATGCATAATGATCTCATGAACAAAGGTCGAGATATTTAATTCATATGTATTTTTTGACATGTTTGAATGAGCAAAACCAAACTAAGGAGCATTTGGATTAACTCTTAGGATTTTACATTTCAAGTCGAGTTAAACGTTACTCCACATTTATCATACATCTAGGCACACGCTAGGCACGAACTCAAAATATCAACATAAGTGTAAGATATTAAAAGTATGAGTTTGATTGTTTTATTTTAGGTAACAATGCCTCAAATTACCGCACTAGATCATCAAAAGACTCGAAACTACATTCCACTCATATCAAATGAATTTAATCAACACTTACAAAACACACTTGCAAGTTTGGAAAAATGATACTTTCTTGAGGGTAGGGTTGTGAGTCAAAATTTCAAAAACATAAGTCATATCCGTGCTAAGTTTGAATCAATTGATTTTGATTACTTGTTAAACACAAATGAACAAATTGTTCCTTGTTTTGTCCTCGATTTCTATCGTCAACTAACTTTTGATTATAACTCCACGGGTTATTTTATGTTCAACTTTGTTATACAAAGTAAGTCATTCTCTCCTACTCTCGAGGAATTCTGTCAAATCTTAGAAATACCGTTTAAAGGTCAAGTGTCACACACCGATATGTGGTCACTCGACTACTTGTCAATAAGTGTTCCGAGTAAAGGTCGTTATAAAACCACTCCTCCTGCTCCAAATGTCGTCAAGTCTTTTATTCAAATTCCTCGACAAAGTCAAGCCACTCGTACTAAAAACAAGAAAACTATTGTCGTTGATAAAAATGAAATCCTAACTCGTGAAATTCAACCTCATATAAAACCTATGGGTTGATATCATTCGTGAAAATGCCATTTGTCTAGGAGGTCATAAGATCATGTCTCCGCATGTCTTTGTCATATGCTTTATTTCATTGAGACCTCCACTCGATACAATCTAGCATTTTTCATTCTCAAAAGAATGGAAAAGACTCGAAACAAACCTAAGGAACTCTTACCTTATGGAATGCTTTTGACTAGATAATTCAAACATGTTGTGTCCGTCTTCCCTGAGCTAGCAATTGATCGCTACATCTCACATGATCGAGTTATGCATCCCCTCGCTCCTCATTATGAGCACAAGACGCGATCGAATCATGGCAAGAAAAGACCTCCTGAATCAAATGCTAGCTCCTCCTCTACCACTTTAAACCATCCATCCTCATCTCCTCAGTTAGATGATATCATTGATGAAAATGATGATGAATCATTTCATTCAAACTCTTCCTCACCGTCTCAAAATGTCTCTTCCTCGTCTAATGTTATCCCTAGAGTCTGTCAAAACCCTCCCCATGAAAGTCAAAACTTGAACACCTATCTCTCCAAAACTATAAATCTTCAAACTTAACAACGAGATGCTCACCGGGAAGGGTTAAGGTCAATTAGACAAGCTCTCAAGAACATGATGAGTGGGAAACGGAAGTGAATAAGTTGGCATAACTATTAGAGACTATTATTATTATTATTATTATTATTATTATTATTATTATATTATTATTAGGACTAGGAATGGCAAATGACAATTACATTTGACTTAGATGATTATATCCATTTTATCATCCTATCAACGCTCTATGGTAGCAAATTTTATGAATGTGACATGAGTCCAATGCCACTATTTGCTAAATGATTTTTTTGCTAGTTTAGGACCACATATTATTGCTTAAATTAGTGGATTCTTGAATTTAGTAGATGCCAAAATCACTGGACTTAAGAAAGGGATAAACTGGAAATTTTCATTTTTCTAGAAAACGGCCCCTATAAATACCTGGCGGCCCCCTAATATATTTGGGACCGCCAGATGATATGGGACTGCCGTCAGGGGGGAACAAAATTTTTAAGTCTGCCTATTTTTTTGTATCTTTAACCCTTCTACCTACAGCCTCAAGCTGGCACTTCCCTGTTTATCTAAACCACCTTTTGCATCTTCTTCTATCCAAACCATGCTTTGCCATTCTATCACATCTTCATCACCACCTTCATCTTCTTTATCCTCCTCACCTTCATCATCAATGTCTTGCTCAAACCACCATTCCAACTTCTCTAGAAAACCAAGAATGTCGGTAAGACAAGTATGGAAACGTAAGACATCCACTCTAAAATCATCACCTTCTTCCCAAAATGACTCACCTCCACTTCCTCCAAGAGTTTATTTTTAATCTCCTTCACCACCAGCATACAATCCATTAAGAGATCAAATGATCAACTAACTTCACAACATTTCCACCATCCTTGATTCACACACTAACCCATCTAATGCCTACATTCATGCACCACCTTCACCACCACCGCAACCAATTCATCCTCCTTCTCGTGCTCAAGTTGAATTTCACTCAAGTTTTTGTCATTGTTGCAAGTTTTCTAGAGACCAATTACACTCCCTGAGAGTGAAATCAACTTCATTCACTTTCTTCTCACTCGTTTCATACCTCAAACTTGTAGCCCTCCAAACCATGTGTCACTAACCTCCTCTTTTTCCCTCTTTAATTAATCATTCTCATATGATTAATCTACCTAAATAATCGACCAACCATCTTTTGATTATGGCATCTTCTACATTTCAAGAATCCACTAGTGTAGATCTATGCCTCATTTTATGATTATCTACTTTATCTTGTAATGATTAATATAATTTGTAACACCCCCATTTTTACATATAGCAGCGGAAGCTAATCTGAGGTATTACTTCATGGATACAACAATCATAATCATAGAAAACGACTCAAAAGAGACGTTGTTTAAAAGATATGTTATCATTCATTTAAAATTAGAGTTTTACAAAGGCAGGTCCCAAAATCTAGTTACATACAATGTGAATGATAACATATCTTTTAAACAACGTCTCTTTTGAGTCATTTTCTATGATTATGATTGGTGTATCCATGAAGTAATACCCTAGATTAGCTTCTGATGCTATATGTAAAAATGGGGGTGTTACAGATTGGTATCAGCGCCATAGTTATAGAGAACAAGGTCAAAACCTTAACTATAACCATATTTCTTTTTCTAGCCATCAAAGTCCTCCGTGCTACAGCATTCCCAGAACAGTATGTAAAGATACATAACTATTATACTATATTATACCATAAATAACTTATGTTATTTACAATTGGGTTGTTATCAGAACGATGTCTTCTCCTAACCACTCTACTTTCGATATTGAGGATGATTTTTCCTCTATGAATATTCTTAACTATACTTCGGTCTCATCGGATTATTTCTCAGCTTTATCGGAAAGCAGTTCTTTTAACTCTTTAGAAAACTCTAAAGATAATATGATCCCACCAGTATTCTTACCTTTCTATAATAATCCTTGTTTAAAGGATGTACAAGCATTTTATGTTAAGGAATTACCTATTCCATCACCAGATCCTATTACTCCACCAGCTATTTTGACTCCATCTTCGGTATTACCACCATCACTACTATTTGATCCCCGATAATTCTTTGTTCCTTAAGAATTATTACCACCTAAGAAGCAAATCCATCCCCCATCTTCTTCCTCAACTACGTTATCTAATTCATCTAAGAATCAAACCTGTGATTTGGTATCACCATCTTTCTCAGTTTATACTCCTACCCCACCTCAGATACTTGAAATAGGAAAAAGTTCAATTAAGATACATCTAAAGCATCATGAGGAAAAAATCGAAGATATTTTGAATTACTTAGAAGAACTCTCTTTTCACCGCATTGAGAAAATGGAAGAAGGACATATTAATAGAATGATCATACAAAGAAATAGTAATGAACTAAAGACCAAACTTAAGAGAGTTCATTCTCAGATTATCAAACTTCAAAGGAAGCAATTAGGGCAAAGGGATAAGATTACTTTTGCTCACTTCAGAATTTTTGATCTCGAACAAATCATTAAGGAAATCCAAGCTCGTCACCAAACAAATTAGAAAGATCTTTAGAATGCCATCTACAAGCTCAAAATTAGCAACCTATTAGACTAGTTATAGCTATATCCTAGCCACGGGATGTGTGGTATGAATAAAAACACTTGTCAAATCTTGACTATGTACAGTACTAAGGCAAGTTGTTCTTAATACAAAGGAAATCCCGTTACCTTGTTGTTTCATAAATACCAACTTATCTCTCTTTCATCATTACCTCTTGACTAAAAACACTTGTTAAATCTTGACTATGTACAGTACTAAGGCAAGTTGTTCTTAATACAAAGGAAATCCCGTTACCTTGTTGTTTCATAAATACCAACTTATATCTCTTTCATCATCATCCCTGTCATCATCATATGCATCATTATCTCCGTCTCCATCATTATGAATCATACCATAACCTCTAGATGCTTATAAGTGCTTAAAATTCAAAAATAAGCATTACTCTTTAAGCATTTTAAGTATCACATTTTTTCTTTATAAGTATTACCTTTCAAAACTTATGATATCATTCTTACTACGTGTTGTCTTATGTTGATAGAATGCCTCCCAAAAGGACGTCAACATCTGAAACACCAGCCATAACTTTAGCTGCCATCCAGCAACTGATTACTGATGGCATTTCCTCAGCTCTGAAAGCACAAGCTGCAACAATGGCAAGTGCTAGTAATCCCAACAGGAACACCGGACCTACTGGAACTCCTGTAGCAAAAACGGGAAACTATAAAGAGTTCGTTAGCTGTCAACCTTTCTACTTCAATGGTACGGAAGGAGCAGTTGGCCTCATTCGCTGGTTTGAGCGGACTGAATCGGTATTTTCTCGTAGCAACTGTGCCGAGGAAAACAAAGTGACATTTGCTACCGGTACTTTAACCGATGATGCCCTGTCCTGGTGGAATTCATACGCTCAACCTATTGGAATAGATCAAGCCAATCAAATCACTTGGACCGAATTGAAAAGGCTCTTAACCAATAAGTATTGCCCTCGAACTGAAGTCAAGAAAATGGAAGACGAATTTTACAACTTGGTTGTAAAAGGAAATGATCTTAAGACTTACATTAGGAGATTCCAGGAATTAGCCGTCTTATGCCCAAACATGGTACCAAACACCGAGAAACTTATGGAAGTCTTCATCAGTGGATTACCCAAAAGTATTGAAGGAAATGTTACTGCCTCGAAGCCTCAAACTTTGGAGGAAGCCACCAACATAGCCCAGAGGTTAATGGATCAGATAATAAGGCATGATTCTGTGCAAGAAATCAATGATCTCAAACAAAAGCTTGAGGATAAGGGAAACATCATCAACAACAACAAATATCAGAATAACTATAACAATAACAACCGTAACAATGATTACCACCAATAGCATAATAGAAGGCAAGAAACCTTCAGGACTTATGCTGCCACCAATGGGTATACTAGGAATCGTCCCTTATGTGAAAGGTGCACCCTGCATCATATAGGACCCTGCATTATCAAGTGTTGGACTTGCAACAAAGTAGGTCATCTGACCAGGAACTGCATAAACAAAAGACCAGCCACTAAAAAATGATCTACAAACAGTATCCATAACTTGTAATATCTCGAAAGGACATTATGCAAATCAGTGCTCAAAAGCAAACAACAGGGCTACAGGAGGGCGTACTTAGAGACAAGTTTACTTTTGTTCACTCTAGGATTTTTACTCTAAAAACAACTCTCGAAGATATTCAAGTTCATCACTAGAATCTTCTGAAACATACTTTATAAGTTTGAAAACTCCAAACATCAAGCTACAATCTTTGTCATTTGTTACTTTTATCTAGAATCCTATCTTGAGACACGTAGCATAAGTATCAACTCTTTTAATGTTTCATATGTAAAGTTATCCATGGAATAATAAAGTGATGATTCTGTTACATCTTGTTATCTAGTGATATCAAAACTCAACATCATTTGTCAATTCCATTAATTCCATTATGTTCAACTCTAAATACTCTTCTCATACCTTTGAAACATAAATTAACATCCTCGACTATATGGGCGTCAGTACAAATAATATATCCATATTTTTCTTACCTTTCATGATCATATCATTTTCTACAAATTACCATTTTGATATCATGTTGTATGCTTAGGTAAGATGATTTATGATCACCTTATTAAAATGAATTAGGACGCTTCTTCATTTGAATAAGAAATTATAAATCTCCGAACTATGAATTTATAAATTCTTAGTTACAAGGATTTGGACGCTTCTCTTTGTAAGTGACAAATTATAAATAAGTAGGCTTAACATGTTAAGCCAATATCTTAATATCATTATTACCAAGTACATTACTCATATAATGTACCATTCACAATGTTATATTAAGACGGGCTTTAAATCGCTATCGTATGCCTCTAAACCCTAATTTCATGAGAAGTTAATATCTAAAGTAAATTGTGAGTCCCAAACTGAACAGATCTTTGCAGCCTGCTAAGGGTGATAGCCAACTTGTATAAATACAGATTGACTATAGAGAAACACAGACTATGAATACTTATTGTATATGCGGAATCTACACAATAGTATTAAGAAGAACAATGAAAAACTAAAGTTTGATTTCTATTAATCTGCTAAAGTGATTACAGATTACTAACTATGAGATATGTTTGTATGAGATGAGATATGTGTGTTGTTCTTGTGTTGTATGTTCTCTCTAATGCCGTAGGGTTCCTTTTATAGACCAAGGATAAACCCTAACAGGCTTACAAAACGCTTAAAAGATAATACATATCTTTTCCTATAATATCTTATACATATCTCTTAAACGGTACTAACTATTTTATACTAACGGTACTAACTAACTGAGCAGTACTTAACACTTTGTACTATTGGTATTAACTATAACTATCGGTACTAAGTATATAACTAACGGTACTAAGTCAGGAATGAATAATTCCTAACAATCCTCCCCTAAACATAATTGTTGAACTTGTTTAACTTCATGTTTCTTTAGGTTATTCTTCTTAAGTTCTTGGAGGATGTATCCAAACACTTTAACAATCTTGATCTGATCTTTAAACACTATCCGTCTTCATCAGCAACTTTGTCTTTTCAGCAACACATCAACATCTTTTCAGCAACAATCCAACTAAGTTAGCTTTGTAGTTTTTGGCAAACTACCAGCCATAAACAGATTTGATATTCCTTTACCAGTAGCCGTTTGCTCTGGGATAGTCAACTCTTTATTACAAAATATGGTGAGTTGATTACCATACAGTTTTTGGTAAACTGTCAACCATCAACAGAATTGACTTGTCTTTACCAAATACCGTTTGCTTTTGGACTAGCCAATGCTTCATTACCATAACATGGTGCATTGATAAACCATATATTTTTTAGCAAACTATCAGCTATCAACAAATTTGAGTAGTCTTTACCAAGAACTATATAATCCTTGACTAGCCAACTCTTCACCATGAAGCAATGTGAGTTGAAAACCTTACAATTTTTGGTAAATTGTCAACCATAAACGGATTTGAGAAGTCTTTACCACAAGCCGTTTGCTTATGGACTAGCCAGTTCTTATGCCTATTAAGCATGGTGAACTGATGACCATTTGTTGTGTGGTGGTTAGCCAACACTCAATCCCTTCTCATTTCCATTTACAACATCATTTTTCATCAATTTGTTGCTTAATAAATCTGATCAAATCTAGGGCAGCAGTACTTTCTCTTTCAATAATTAAGACTCATACTCTACATTTGCATCAGTCTTCTCTAAATAAGCAACCATATTGTGTTTAGGGCACGATTCAAGAACAGCCATGGTTGTTGAATTTGTAATCGTCGGTGAGTGAGAGATTAGGGTTTGAATGAAAGAAAGTAATTGAGAGAGATTACGTGAGTGAACTATGCAATTGAGATGGGTTTATATAGGTTAAAGAAACCTAAGTTTAAAGAAACCATTTCAATTTACACTTTAGACCCTTGGCGGTATTTTCTTCAACGTCTCTATATCGGTACTATCTTTGCCCAATGGTATTAACTTTGCACTGTCGGTACTAACTATTATCAAACAAAGAATGAACAATTTTAGCAACAGCAGTGCTTCAGTACCATCTATATCTCTTCCTAATGACTCTCTAAAACCTAATTAACTTCTTGAAATTCGTCACCTATGGTTAATATGCTTCTACACACTGAACACTTCATATAAACTGTACAACACATCATATTGCCTCCCCTTAACTAATGCAGCTTATGGATTGATCATCCCAATAGTAACAACCAAGAATTAGAACCTGCTAACATCAAATGCCTTTGTTAGAAGATCGGCTACATTGTCATCAGTATGTATTTTGAGCACCCAGATAAGTTTCTTCTCATAAGCATCCCTAATGAAGTGGTGCCTAATTGCAATATGCTTTGTTTTGGAATGATATACTGGATTCTTTACAATGCAAATAGTACTTTCATTATCAATGTAGATCTTTATGTTCTTGGAATTGAACCCATAGTCTAGCATTTGATTTTGAATCCACAAAACTTGCCCACAGCAATTTGCAGCAGCAACATATTCTGCCTCTGTAGTAGAAGTAGCCACAATTGTCTGCTTTTTGCATTGCCAAGAAATAAGTCTCCTGCCAAGAAATTGACAACCGCCTATTGTGGATTTCCTATCAAGATTTGCTCCAGCATAGTCACTATCTGAGTAGGCTTCCAGGTTAAATGATGATACTCTAGGATACCAAAGGCCCAGCTTGGGTTTGCCTTTTAGATACCTAAAGATTCTCTTTACAACATTTAGATAGGAGGTCTTTGGAGTAACCTGAAACCTAGAACAAGCACAGACTGTAAACATAATATCAGGCCTAGAAGTAGTCAAGTACATTAAAGAGCCAATCATGGATCTATAAAGATGTACATCTACATCACTAGCTTCCTCATCCTTGACTAAGGGCTTTTGGGTCTCAATTGGTGTACTAGCAGTCTTGACATTGACAAAATCAAACTTCTTTAGAATTTCTGCAACATACTTATCCTGACTTATAAAGATACCATCTTCTTTCTGTTTGACTTGTAATTCAAGAAAGAAGGTGAGCTCTCCTATAGAACTCATCTGAAATCTACTCTTCATCAATGCCTCAAATTCATCACACCAAGATCTCTTTGTAAAACCAAAAATAATATCATCCACATAAACTTGTACTAACATGATATCATTTTTGTCTTTCTTAATGAAAAGAGTCTTGTTAATAGTTCCTCTTATGTATCCACTCTTCAACAAGAAAGTAGATAAAGTAGCATACCAGGCTTTAAGAGCCTAGTGTAAACCATAGAGATCTTTTACTACTTTGTAGACCTTCTTAGGATACTTGGGATCTATAAAACCTGGAGGTTGAGACACATATACTTCCTCATCAATTTTGCCATACAGGAAGGCACTTTTTACATCCATCTGATAGACTATGAATCCCATGTAAGATGCAAAGGCTAAAAAGATCCTAATGGCTTCAATCCTAGCCACATGAGCAAAAACCTCATCATAATCTATCCCTTCCTCTTACATATGTCCCTGAGCAACCAACCTTGCCTTATTCCTAACCACAACACCTCTTTCATCCTTCTTATTTCTGTAAACCCATTTAGTTCTAATTGCCTTCTTCCCATAAGGCAAATCTACAAGAATCCAAACTTTCTGAATCTTAAATTGCAGCATTTCTTCTTGCATAGCATCAACCCAACTTTCATCTTCAAGTGCTTCAGATATCTTCTTGGGTTCATTTTGAGACAAGAAACAAGCAAATAAGCAATGCTAGAAGTCCTTATGATTAATTCTTCTCTGCTTTTGAATATAACTTACAAAAGCATGGGCTCCAGAACTGTAGGTCACCTTGCTCCTTGTTTGAACTACTAATTTTGGATCTCCAAGAATGAGGGTTGAAGGATGAAAAGAGTTAATCCTTGATGTGGGAATAGGACTAACATTCACAACAGTTTCTAAATTTGTGAAGTCAGCCACTGCACCCTCATTATCATAAGATGCATACCATCAGTAGGATTATTATAAATTTCCTCAAGAGCATGTATTTCTGAATCATCTTTGTTAGTATTGGTTAGATCAGTAAAGGATAGTCCACCATAAGGACTGGCAGTACAAACTGGTTTGCTAGCAGTATTAACTATGTTTGTACTGCTAGCTTTAGCAGCTCCTGCTTAAATAAGCAAATCCTCAGTATCTTGGGTAAACTCCTTCCTAAGAGCTTCAGCTGCATCATAAGCATCCTATTCTTGTCTTCTAAGTCTTTCAAGCTCATCCAAAAAGACTTGATCCTCCTTTTCTACTGGCTTTAAATCATGATGTTTGGTAGGTTCTTCACCTGCATTCTTTGCTTTTGTACTTTTGACTATTGAAGTATAAGAAGACCATATTGGCCCATGAATGCTATGTTTTTCCAACTGTATGCTGATCCGATGCCATTATTGCCTAAGTCCCTACTTTTGCCATTAAGACCCCACTATCATGAATCGTTAATTACTCTTCAGAGTAAGCGCGAATGCTGTGAATAGATCTATTTGGGATTGAACTCCCCCGTTGGTATACCTGTACTTTTGGAAACCAAACGCACTTCATTTGAATAAACTATGCGGGTGTTTAGCAAAGGCACCCGTTGGGGCAACTACTTGTGATTATTGATTATCTCAAGGCTTCGGTGTCATGAGCTTAGGGCAATAATACTGTTTTTCATATGATATTTTTATATCTACCATTGCACTTAATACTATTATAGGGTGTAAACAACGTAATACCCACTGTTATGATGACTTTTATTCCAAACTATTTATCGATAAACCTATGAATTTCACTTAACATTGTTTGAGTCTTTTAGCATATTTATCCTCATGAATTGAGCAACTTATGGCACGGAGTGGCACGGACTTGAAGATGGCTAAACTGTTATCATTCAAACTTTATGTTTCTAGATTTTGGGACCTCTTTTTTGTAAAACTCTGATGAATAAATGAATGATAACTAAATTTTCCAAAAAACGGTCTCTTTATGAGTCTTTTCTATGATTATGACTGTTGTACTATGAAGTAATACCCCAGATTAGTTTACGCTGCTATATTTCTCAAAATGGGGGGTGTTTAAAAATACAGCGTATCGATCAACTGATATAACAACAGAAACATATTCTTCGTATTTGATTTTCTGTATTTTCTTTCCTCGAGCATACCCTACTGATTGTTTATCCTTTGTTTCAGGTAGTGCATGACAATGAGTTCGAACGAAGATCTCATCTAACCTTTTAGAAACCCTGAACGAGTGTTCCGGTCATCGAGAAAGCTCTCCAAGACACAGAGTTTTAACCATTTGAATTCACCAGAATTCAACCTTATTTCTGATCTCGAAGATCAGTTTGAAGAAGAAGAAACAGAAGCAATAGCGGAAACCATGGAAGAATACATGTGCAAAACCCGAGGAGACTATGGATCAGGTGTTACTAGGCCTAAAATCAATGCCAAAGATCACTTTGAACTAAAAGGCCAATTTCTCAAAGAACTACATGACAACACCTTCAGCGGTTCGGATCATGAAGATGCGAACGAGCATATTGAAAAAGTTCTTGAGATTGTCGATTTATTCCATATTCCTAATATAACTCAAGACCAGATAATGCTTCGAGCTTTTCCTATGTCCTCACCAGAGCCGTGAGCGAGTCATTGGCTAAGGAACTAACCATCTGGTTCAAATACAACTTGGGAAGATTTAAAGATAAAGTTTCTAAGCAAGTATTGTCCACCTGCCCAAACTGCTAAGAAAATGGAGGAGATCAATAACTTTCAGTAAGAACCTGATGAAACTCTTTACCAAGCATGGGAAAGATTCAAAGAACTATTAATGAAATTCCCTCAACACTACTTGACGAATATGCATGAGGTGATCTTGTTTTATAATGGATTGGAAGTTCCGACTAGACAAATTTTGATTCAAAAGGTGCCATACCAACTAAGACAGCTGCCAATGCAAAAACAACCATCCAAGAGATGACCGAATATTCTCAAAAATGGCACAACGAAACATCTAGGATAAGAAGTACTTAAACTTCTGATGGATTGGCTGCTATCTAAGCACAACTTAAGAATCTTGGAAGAGAAATCAAGACGGTTAATGAAAAGGTATATGTTGCTCAGGTGGGATGTGAGCTATGTAAAGGACCCTATTACACGAAAGACTGTCCACTTAAAGAAGAAGGAAAAACCCTTGAAGAAGCATATTATACTCAATTTGGTGTACCATTCCTACAAAGAGGTCACTATAGAGCAGCAGCTCCGGGATTCTACCAAAGGAATAATGTAAATCTTTTGTATCAAGAGCGAAGATAATCAATGGAAGAATCACTGAGCAAGTTGATGAATGAATCAACAAAAAGACATGAAGAAAACTCCAACCTGATCAAGGAAATTTGACCTTCACAGATGCTGCTATCAGAAACCAAGAAGCTTCGATCAAGGCTTTGGAAATTTAAATCAGGCAAATGAGCAAGGTTTTGTAAGAAAGAGGATCTGGAAGTTTACCTAGCTCAACTAAAACGAACCCGAGAGATCATGTCAACTCGATCTCAACTAATGTTGAAATCGATATGACCCCGATACGCCGTATAAGATCTACCCGATACATCGTATCGACCCAACAGAATAGTAAGCTGATTTTTAAAGCGAATATTCCTTTTCTAAGTCGTTTGAATGATTATTGCTGTGATAAGAAGAAGGGATCATATGGATTGCAATACTTGGATGCTTGTTCAAACAGAGCTACACGTCTCAATGATTACCTACCTCGAAAAAAGAAATACCCAGGAAGTTTCACTTTACCCTGCTATATTAATAATAGCTGTTTTGAAAAAGCCCTTGCTGACTTAGGAGCTAGCGTGTCATGCCTCTCGCGACCTACCTCAATCTAGGATTAGGCGAATTAGCTCATACTAAGTTGACTATTGAATTAGCAGATAGGACAATGAAACATCCCAAGGGAATTGCTAAAAATGTACTAGTAGGGATTGGTAAGTTTGTTTTCCCTGTAGACTTCATAATTCTAGATATGCCCGAGGATATCAATGTGCCCTTGATCCTCGGAAGACCATTTTTGTCTACCGCCCACGCTAAGATCGATGTGTTTAAAAGAAAGATTACTTTGAGGGTAGGGGTTGAGAAATTTATTTTTAAAAGTGTTAACCTGCTAGTAGTTTGTTAAGAGGGTCTACATGTTAAGCTTAAGAGAAAGGATGGAACTTGATTTGGAGGCTAGGCTAATGGGAGAAACTTTGATATTAAATAGATCATTAGACCCCTTATATGGAGACTATATCGAATTAAACGATCTAAATGAGCCATTAGAGGAGGAATCAAGTTAATGATTTAGAACCCACCATTGAGGAAGGTGAGGTTGTAGATAAACCCATGTTTGATGAAGTCAAAACTAGGAATGATGGTAATATGATTAGCCGAATTAATGGATACCCTAGTTATTGTGACTTCGATAGGAGAATCCATATCGACTGTGCCTACAACTTAAAGTTTTCGTGCATGATGGGTTTTAAGTATGTACACACTAATTTCCTCCTAATTTTGCCTATTAATGTGATGTCTAAAAAGTTTTATAACTCGATAATGATAGATAAAATTGAATTTAATGGGAGGAATGAATTAGGAAACTTCGTTAATGCACCTATTTTTATTGAAAACTTTCATGTTATTATTGATTTTAGAGTTGTGGAAGATATGGATCCTTATCTTGACGAAGGAATGTGAGATGTCATAGTTGGAGAACCTTTTTGCAAGGCTTCATGTGTGGAAGCCAGGAGGTTTGATGGAATCATTACCATCCGCGATAGGGATGATAGTGTAACTTACCAAATGGTGCGGTCAAACCCGAGGTTCAAACACCTCACTAATGAAAAATGCAACAAGATCCCGCCATTACTGAAGGTAAGTGAACAAGATAAGATGAATGAAATCTCGCACTCATAACAATAGCAGAAGGGTTTCTATAAAGGAGTTTTGAATCTAGGACCCGAATTTATTCGAGATGCGAAGGTTGAAGAATGGCTCACACTTGGGCACATAAGCATGCATGAGATAAAGTAAAGGAGCCTAAAGAAAAGTCTAACTTAAAGACTTCGCTGTAAAGAAAAGTGCTTCCCGAAAGACAACCCGGACTGTTTTTAAATATTTTTTTATCATGTCTGTCTTCCCAGACAAATACGGCGTATCCGCTCCACACCATACGGCGTATTGATTGTCTGGACGTTATCTAATTTTTAATTTTTCGGCATTTAAAAAATTATTGTCAGTTATGTCTATACGTAGCATTCATTATATGATTATATGGTACGGCGTATTCATTATATGATACGTCATATTTGGCAGACTGAACCGTATTCAGATACTTTTTACATGTCTCAATACAATGTATCTTGGTTTTAGGATACGGCGTATCAACTTCCTGTACAGTTTTTGTGTTTTTATTTTTTATTAATCATAGAATAACGAAGATAGGATTGCATGGTTTTCTTATATTTTGCACATCATGACTGCTGATAAAGAAATCAACAACATGTGTGGAGTATTATAATCTAGAATCGTTTGTGTGTTCGTAGTCTGCTGATCCAGACGCATTACAACACACATTCCACTTTGCTCATAAACTCGACATGGATAATCTTAACGAGCAAATTTCAGGGGGAGTTTCTCGTTTCTAATCTTTTATTTCTGTTTTTAATTGTAATTTTTATACAATGAAGGAATTGTATAATTTAAGTGGGGGGATGGGAATTAGAATGCCACTTGTCCTATTTTTCACATTAATATGCTTAAATTATGGTTAAATTTAAAAAAAAAATCGAGCATAATTTTGTTCTATTTTACCTTAATCTCCTGCACACATAAACCTTATTAGATATGTAAGGATTCAGCCTTATCTAGTTTCTGATTATTTACCTAAAATCCATAAAAATATGAGTGTGCTGGGGGTGGTGTATGTTGTAGACTTTAGAACTTGGCTTGGTATATCTATTCGAGACCACAATAATGAGTACTATGGATTTAGATAAAGTAACTTGTTTAAATTGGTAAATTTCTAGGATTACACCCAAAAAGCCTATATATGTTGTGTTATTAACTAACCACACCGGTTAGTTAACCCCCGTATAAACTATTTGTTTACTCTAATTTTAAGAGTAAGATTCCCCTAGAAAAACCTGTTGAGCCATTCCTGTTTTTACCCAAAACTATTTGTTTGTTACCCTTTACACCTTAGCATACCTATTAGATTAATTCCATTTATCATTTGCCTAGTTATTTAATGTAATGTACGTTATTTCCGTGTCTTGGTGTCAATTTTCTATTCCTAGGTATGTTTGGGAAAATTTCACATTGCAATTGGGTTTTTAGGAATGTAAAAGTAGTTAAACTCATGTATTTTTACTACTTTCACATTATTGGTATATTCGAGTACGAAGAATTATGGAAGAAATTATTCGGCGATGCTATTATGATCGTGAAGATGGTCGAATTTACACGAGATTTCGTTAGTGTATTATTTATGATAAAAATTGAAAAAATTAGAATTGTGCAAAAAAAGAGGAGGAGGAAATTATGAAGATATTCGGTTCGTCTAAAGCTTTTAAACCGATGGTAATATTTGAGTGGATCGATTTTTCGTTGATACGTATTTATAAATCGACGATGTGAAGTCTTTGTATAAAGTGGAGATATCGCCACTATGATTTTGTAAAAAGTATGTATAATACGGGAATGATTTGGGAAGTTGGACCGTGACGGAATGCTCAACCTTAGTTGTTTTTGTTTATCTATGTCGAAGACGTTGTGTAAATAATTTATGTGTCTTTATCAGGTAACGCGTGGGAAAATTATCTAGAACTTATGCACTTATTTCGTTTGGGACTTATCTATTTGTTTGTAATTTTTTATTTAGCACAATTATTTCCTCTTTCCTAATCTCTATTTCCTTTGGTTTGTAATCACAATGAGGATGCGAGCAATCAAATGTAACTTTTCGTCATTACGGGCATGTATGTGTTGATTTTTTTTCAGCTTATTAGTTTATTACTTTTGGAGAAGGATTAGAAGACATACCAAATATCACTTTTCATCTAACCAATTGGTTTTACTCGAGTGAGGGAATTGAATGCAATCATGTATATCTATTCCATCATTATGGATGTGTATATGTGGTTTGTCGCCCTTACTGGTTTATGACTTTTGGTAAAGACTACTAGTCATATTCTTTAGCTTATTCGAGTTAAGGTTTGAATGCAGTCATATATGTCTATCCCATCACTATGGGTGTGTATGTGTGATTTTGTCACCTTTTCTAGAATATTGGTATATGTAGAGATTAGAAAGAGTGATCAAATCCTTTAAGCCTTTCAAACCCAATTTACCTTTATAAAGTTGTCACTCCTTAGCTTTAGTGGTGGAAATATGTATCCTTGCCAAGCTTATGATAGAATACTCGTCACGACCGAACAATTGAGCTAATTAGTTACATGTTACCTCATAGATTAGTCGAGTGATTTGAGTGTTTTCATCTTCCTATATCGTGAGGTTTTTGGTTGTGTACTGGTAATTGATCCAATAAATGCTTAACAAAAAAAATCCTTAGGGATACATTTTCATAAATTTCTAAATGCCACTTGAGGACAAGTAGGATTCAAGTGGAGGGATATTTGATGACATCAAATAACATCCCTTTTATAACATCATTTATCCCATGTAAATTACCCATTTTGTATAATTATTGCAAGAATTGATACTTAATCGTTTATATTTGAGAATTACAGTAATTATGGAGTACTTTGTGAAGATTAGCAAAAAGGCACGCATTCTGGAGCTTAAACGAAGAAATCTAAAGAATAATGATCTGACATCCAATACGTCATATCCATCAAGGAAGATACGGCGTTTCGTGCCTGCACTTCACAAGAAACTACAAAGACCTATACGCCATATCCAAAAGACTTCTATACGTCGTATCCAAGATATAGTAATTAAATAATCAGAAAGATATTGAACGTGGTCCCTACTCCAAGAAACTCTCTATACGCCGTATTGATCTCAACCAATATGACGTATCGACCGAATTCCAAACACTATAAATAAAAGACCTAAAAACGAGTTTTAGGTGTGCTTGATCATATTTTCTATACCCTAACCACAAAAGTCGATTTTCAGAAGATAAAAAGAGCAGAAGAGGTCTAGCAAAGCTACTAATTCCATAGGAAACACCTTATAATCCTCTATACTCTTATAATCATTCGATTTTTGGTATCATTCATTTAACTCAGTTTGCCTTGGTCAATTGATTATTCTTGTATTAATTATAATGGTTAAGGGCTAATACCCTTGGGTATTAGCCATGATTATGAAGATTTAAATGTTTGGTTTGTTTATATCGACTGCTTAATTTATCGTTGATCATTGTTTATGTTTATCAATTTATACTTGTTTACGTGATTTTTGTCATGCGACTTTAGATTTTAACGAGATCTTGTGATACCGACAAGTTTGCTAGGATGCCGGGGGATGGCTCTCCATATAGCGATTTGATATCTAGTATAATAGAGATCATAATTATTTGACCGTTCTTTGCCTTTAGTTGTATGTAGAACAAGTTGACTAGCAGGTGACCTGGAGCAACAAAATAACGTATACTGATTCCTTTGGTAAAGACTTGGACAGTGGACTACTAGTATATAAATTGCCATTAATCAGTTAAGCAGTAAGTGGGTAAAGTCTCCATGAGCTAGGGTTTAATAAGATCACCATTATTAATCTCCTAAGATAGATTATAATCAGCAAATAGGATGCTTTATGCGGATGCGTTTAATTGTGACAGAATTCTACGTGTCTAGGTTTTAGGAAGAAGTACCACCTAAATCTTATAATGATATGCCACCTCAAGATAAGCACTTATTGCACTAAAATAAACAACCCAATGTTTTTATTGTATTAATCATGGTTAATACAGTTTTCTTATAATTGGCTAGACCGCTCTTCTATCTTTTGATTATCTGCTTGCGTGTGTTATTGTGTTTTAAATTGATCTAAGTTACCACAAAACCTGTGCCAGTCTCTCAGACTGAAAACCCCCTTTATCCGTTAGAATTAGGATTAACATAGGTTTAGCATAGGTTTAACATAGATTAGAATTAACATAGTTTAAATTAACTTAATTTGGTTAACCAAAATATTGATAGAACTATAAGATTAACGCTCCCACTCTTAGTGATCGACACCATACTTACCAACAAAACTACATCTGATCGGGTACACTGCCCATTAAAATGTTGTTTTAGGTTAAGACGGCAAAATATAAATGTAAAACTTGATAACTAAAATAACAACCTACACGATGACACAATCAAGTTTTTCACGCCGCTGCCGGGGAGTGAAGTTGTTTAATCTTTCTTTTTATTTAATATTTTGGTTTTAACCGTAGATTAACTTAACCCCTAGAATTAGTGTAATTTAAATTAGTGTAAGATTCTGTATATTTGTTTATTATTGTTTGCTTGTGTATTTGTTTTGTGTGCGTTATTGTTTTTTATACACTGTGTTGGTCGATAACTTGATATTGCGTATTCAAATAAATTAGATACGGTGTATATAACGTTCTTAACCGATACAGTGTATCTATTCAACAGATCTATACGGCGTATTCAAATTAATTGAATACGACGTATCGATCAACTGATATAACAGCATAATCATATTCTTCGTATTTGATTTCCGGGCTTAATTTTATGTGTTTTCTTTCTTCCGAGCCTATCCTACTGATTGTTTATCCTCTGTTTCAGGGAGTGCATGACAATGAGTTCAACAAAGGAACTATTTACGCCTTTTGAAAATCCAAAACAAGAATTTCGCTCATCAAGGAAGCTTTTCAAGACACTAAGTCTTGACTAATCGAGTTCTTGAATTCGATCTATTTTCTGATCTAGAAAAACATTTCAAGGAAGAAGTTGCATAAATAATGGTGGATGCTATGGAAGAATACATGTGAAAGACCCGAGGAGACTTTGGATCGGGTGTTACTAGGCCTAAAATTGATGACAAATATCACTTTGAACTAAAAGGCCAATTTCTCAAAGAACTACATGACAAGACCTTCAGCGGTTCGGATCATGAAGATACGAACGAGCATATTGAAAAAGTTCTTGAGATTGTCGATTTATTTCATGTTCCTAATATAACTCAAGATCAAATAATGCTTCGATTTTCCCCTATATCCCTCCTTGGAGCTGCTAGTCGTTGGCTAAAAAACAAATCATCTGGTTTAATTAAAACTTGGGAAGATCTGAAGACAAAATTTCTGAACAAGTATTGTCTACCTGCCTGAACTGCAAAGAAAATGGAGGAGCTCAATAACTTTCAGCTAGAACCTGATGAAAACCTTTACCAAGCATGGGAAAGATTCAAAGAAATATTAATGAAATGCCCTCAACACTACTTAACAGAGATGCAAGAGGTGATCTTGTTTTATAATGGACTAAAAGTTCCAACTAGATAAATTCTTGATCAAAAGGCGCCATACCAACTAAGACAGCTGCCAATGCAAAAGTAGCCATCCAAGATATGGCCGAATATTCACAAAAGTGGAACAAAGGAACATCTAAGACAAGAAGTACTGAAACTTCTGATGGATTGGTTGCTATCCAAGCACAACTTAATAATCTTGGAAGAGAAATTAAGAAAGTTAATGAAAAGGTATATGCTGCTCAGGTGGGATGTGAGCTATGCAAGGGACCTCACTACACCAAAGACTGTCCACTTAAAGAAGAAGGAAAAAACCCTAAAGAAGCTTATTATACTCAATTTGGTGTACCTTTCCAACAAGGAAGGACATATAGAGCAACAACTCCGGATTCTACCAAAGGAATAATGCAAATCCTTCGTATCAAGAGCGAAGATAATCAATGGAAGAATCACTGAGCAAGTTTATGAATGAATCAGCAAAAATACATGAAGAGAACTCCAACCTGATCAAGGAAATTTGAGCCTTCATAGATACTGCTATCAGAAACCAAGGAACTTCGATCAAGGCTTTAGAAATTCAAATCAGGCAAATGAGCAAGGTTCTGCAAGAAAAGGGATATGGAAGTTTACCTAGCTCAACTAAAATGAACCCAGAGAGATCATGTCAACTCAATCTCAACCACAGATGAAGCTGATACGACCCCGATACGTCGTATTGGATATACCCGATACGCCGTATCGACCCAACAGAATAGTAAGCTGATTTTTAAAGCGAATATTCCTTTTCTAAGTCGTTTGAATGATTATTGCTGTGATAAGAAGAAGGGATCATATGGATTGCAATACTTGGATGCTTGTTCAAACAGAGCTACACGTCTCAATGATTACCTACCTCGAAAAAAGAAATACCCAGGAAGTTTCACTTTACCCTGCTATATTAATAATAGCTGTTTTGAAAAAGCCCTTGCTGACTTAGGAGCTAGCGTGTCATGCCTCTCGCGACCTACCTCAATCTAGGATTAGGCGAATTAGCTCATACTAAGTTGACTATTGAATTAGCAGATAGGACAATGAAACATCCCAAGGGAATTGCTAAAAATGTACTAGTAGGGATTGGTAAGTTTGTTTTCCCTGTAGACTTCATAATTCTAGATATGCCCGAGGATATCAATGTGCCCTTGATCCTCGGAAGACCATTTTTGTCTACCGCCCACGCTAAGATCGATGTGTTTAAAAGAAAGATTACTTTGAGGGTAGGGGTTGAGAAATTTATTTTTAAAAGTGTTAAACCTGCTAGTAGTTTAATTAGGATGGTCTACATGTTAAGCTTAAGAGAAAGGATGGAACTTGATTTGGAGGCTAGGCTAATGGGAGAAACTTTGATATTAAATAGATCGTTAGACCCCCTATATGGAGACTATATCGAATTAAACGATCTAAATGAGCCATTAGAGCTTAGGAGGAATCAAGTTGATGATTTAGAACCCACCATTGAGGAAGGTGAGGTTGTAGATAAACCCATGTTTGATGAAGTCAAAACTAGGAATGATGGTAATATGATTAGCCGAATTAATAGATACCCTAGTTATTGTGACTTCGATAGGAGAATCCATATCGAATGTGCCTACAACTTAAAGTTTTCGTGCATGATGGGTTTTGAGTATGTACACACTAATTTCCTCCCAATTTTGCTTATTAATGTGATGTCTAAAAAGTTTTATAACTCAACAATGACAGATAAAATTGAATTTAATAGGAGGAATGAATTAGGAAACTTCGTTAATGCACCTATTTTTATTGGAAACTTTCATGTTATTACTGATTTTACAGTTGTGGAAGATATGGATCCTTATCTTGAAGAAGGAATGGGAGATGTGATAGTTGGAGAACCTTTTTGCAAGGCTTCATGTGTGGAAGCCAGGAGGTTTGATGGAATCATTACCATCCGTGATAGGAATGATAGTGTAACTTACCAAATGGTGCGGTCAAACCCGAGGTTCAAACACCTCACTAATGAAAAATGCAACAAGATCCCGCCATTAATGAAGGTAAGTGAACAAGATAAGATGAATGAAATCTCGCACTTATAACAATAGCAGAAGGTTTACTACAATAGTTTTTGCGAATTCTAGGAACCGAATTTATTCGTAGATGCAAGTTAAGAATGGCTCACACGAGTGGCAACATAATCATGATCATGAGATGGAGTAAAGAGCCTAAAGAAAATTCTAACTTAAGACTTCGCTGACAAGAAAGTGCTCTCCGAAAGAAACAACACCGACATGTTTTAAAATTTATATTATCATGTTGTCTTCCCAGAACCAAATACGGCGTATCCGCTCCACACCAAAATAAAAATACGGCGTATTAATTGTCATAGACGTTATCTAATTTTTTTAATTTTTCTGCATTAAATTATTGTCAGAATGTCTATACCGTACAAACAATATATGATACGCGTATTTGGCAGCACTGAACCCGAACTAAGATATTATTTTACAGGTTTCAATATGGCGTATCCTGGTTTTGGGATACGGCGTATCGATTTCCTATACAGTTTTTTATTTTTATTTTTTTTATTAACCATAGAATACCCGAGATAGGTTTGCAATGGTTTTCTTATATCTTACACAAGACCTCAATGGAAATAAATCAACAACGTTGGTAGAGTATATATAATCTGGAATCTTATGTGTGTTGTAGTCATGCTTGTATCTACAGACCGCATCTAAACATACATTATTGTTCACAAAAACGTCATACATTGAGACAACATCATACCGAACAAATATCAGTGTAGTTTATCTCTTTCTAATAATTCTTTATTCATGCTTTTAACTATTATGTTCATACATAACGAGGGTTGTATAATTTAAGTGGTGTGAGGAGAATTATAACAATACTTGTCCTAGATTTCATATTAATATAGCTTAAATTTATTTTTTTTTTCGAAGCATAATACCTTAGTGAAATAACTGTTACTTAACCTGGACACAAAACCTTATTAGATATTATGGAGAATTTTAGCCTGTCCGTTTCTGAGTTTCTGAATATTTACCAAAATCCCACAAAAATATGAGTGTGCCGATGATGTTGTAGACTTTAGAACTTGGCTTGGTATATCTATTTGAGACTACAATAATAATAATTATTTTAAATAAATGGAGTGACATTTTCTAAACTGGTAAATTTTTAGGATTATACCCAAAAAGCCTATATATGTTGTGATATTAACTAACTACATTGGTTAGTTAACCCCCGTATAAACCTTTTTGTTTACTCTAATTTTTAGAGTAAGATACCCCTAGAAAAACCTGTTGAGCCATTCTATTCTTTTCTTACACCAAATATTTGTTTCGTTACACCTTAGCCTACCCTATTAGATTAAGGCCTTAATCGGTTGCTAGTTGCTTTTGTATAAAGTATTGTATTTCCTGACTCGCAATGCAAAAATTTCTATCTACGGTTAGGTCGGAAAAATTGCACAATGCAATTGGGTACGTGTGTGAAATTTCGATCTACGGTTAGGTCGGGAAAATTGCACAACGCAATGGGAATGTGAAAGTAGAGTATATTTTTAAATCTCAATTTTTCAGTGTGTTCTACTACTTTCACAAATTGAATCTTACATCCGAAGTATGGAGGAGAATGGATAAATTATCCGGATTCATTATCATTATGAAGATGGTGAAATTACACCGAAATTCATAATGTTTGGTCTGTTAAAAAAATCGAAAAAAGTAAAAAATACAAAAAAGTGATTCTGTAGAGTATTGTTGTCGAAATAAACCAACCATGTATTTCTTGTATAAAAGTGGTCGATATCACCACTAATGTTGTAAAGTATGTATATTATGGAAGATTGGGAGTTGACCGTTACGAGATCGGAAACTAAGGTTGTTTTTGTTGATCGATGATCAGGACGTTTGTGTATATATTTATGTGTCTTTATCATGGAAACGGTCGGGAAAGTTACTAGCAACACTGTACCATATTTATTTGTACTTAATCTAGTTGTTATGTTCTTTTTATTTAACAACAGTTACTTTTCCTTTCCTAATCTCTATCCGTAGGTCTTACTCGAATGAGGATGCGAGCAATCACATATGTCTATTCCGTCGTTACGGCCATGTATGTGTGATTTTGTCCCCTTGTTGGTTTATTACTTTTGGAGAAAGGATTAGAAGATCCCTACCCTATATCACTTTTTGTCCTAACCCTTGGTTTTACTCGAGTGAGGGAATTGAATGCAATCATGTATGTCTATTCCATCGTTATGGGTGTGTATATGTGGTTTGTCGCCCTTGCTGGTTTATGACTTTTGGTAAAGACTAATAATCATATTCTTTAGCATATTCGAGTTAAGGTTCGAATATAGTCATATGTGTCTATCCCATCATTATGGGTGTGTATGTGTGATTTTGTCACCTTTTCTGGAACATTGGTATCTATAGAGATTAGAAAGAGTGATCAAACCTTTTTAAGCCTTTTAAACCCAATTTACCTTTATAAACTTGTTACTCCTTAGCTTTAGTGGTGGAGATGTATAACAACCCATAAATTTCCTTAGTGTAAGTATCCATCTATTAAATTAGATGCAATTTTCCTTAGTGTAATTTTCATCTATTAAATTAGATGCAACAATTTTCATGGAAAGATTTTTGCTTCATTCCACCCATAATGTAACGTAACTTACATTACAAAAGTAAACGAGCTCACGCAACCTACCAATGCAAATTCCATCAACGTTTATAGCAAGTAAACGTTATAATATGTCAAGCAATATGTTTTAAACTTCATTTTTACTGTACGTTATCTATTTAACGTACAATTCAAAACGTTTATTATAAAACGGCTTTATACGTTAAACGTTTATAACAAAACCCTAACTATATGTAATGTTTACACACAATATAAATGTTCAAGATAATAAGGCATGTGTACAAGTTATCAATGTATAAAATTCGAATACCTTTTCCCTCCAAAACCCTAGTACAACTTGTTTAAGCTTATAGTACCATTTGACTATGCATAGAATTCAAATTGGACTATTTCCCTCTATTTTCTTTCTAGTTTTCATACAACTTGTTAAGCACAAGTTACAAACACATCAAGCACACATTTAAACACCATTTCCCTCCCTAACCCTAACCTATACTCGTCCAAAAACCATAAATCCTAACCCTAGCTCGTCCTAACCCTAATCCTAAAGCCTAACCCTAGACAAAAACCCTAAAACCCTAAACTAGTTCACCTAGTTTCGAACCAAAACCAAGCAACCACCCTCCCTCCACCATGATCCACCTACTTGTCACCACCTTGTCACCACCAAGCAACCACCCACACACCTTCGTCACCAACTTGGACTCCAAGTAACCCCCTCGTCAACTCCTTGTTAAACCAAACCCATCACCACCACTCAACACCTTTCTATGCTAGTCCTAGCCTCTAATACTCATCCTAGCTATTCTTTGGCCACCACTCCTAGCTAAACTTTGCCACCACTTCATAAAACTTGGGCTCCAATCCATTCGTGCCCTATATAAGCCGAGACCAAACACACCCTCACAACTCACCATCTAAACTAAACCATACCTCAAAGTTCTTGATCTAGCCAAGCCTAGGAAAGAGAATAAAGGTCTACAAGCTGTTTTAAAGCCAAGGTTTAAGAATAACAAGGGTTCTTGAAGTCATCTCTAAGTTTTTCGAACCATATTCACCTATTTCGACCCATTTTCAAGTTCTTGTAAGTTCTACTTATTCTATAAACTCCTAATATGTTTTAGATCCTTAGTAAGCTGTTGTGTATCTCTCATGATCACAAGAAATAAGCTCTTGAACTCCAAACCTATACATTTGGTTTTCCTAAACCAAACGTACCCTAAAACCCTAAAACCTTATTTTCGTGAACCCTATTAGCTAAAAGCTAAAAGTTGATCCTAAAAGCTATTCTAATAAGCTTCTTTATCATTTTTATAAACTTTAAAACAAATCTTAAAAGCTCAAACCTATCTGGTTAAGATTTTAAAACCAAACGTGTCCATTTTGGATTTTTAAGCTGATAAGCTCTTTTCATAAGCTATAAGCTTGTTAAACCTACTTATTTTAGCTTATTGTAATAAGCTATAAGCTGCAAATTAATTTTGAGATCAAAAATACAAAGATTATGGAATTTGGACTAAAAACGCAAAACATTTCATGCATAAGGGTATATATTGTAAATTTTGAAACTATTAAACTTTTGGGCCAAAAATGTAATTATCCTAAACTTAAAACCACAAGGGCCTGTTTTGACAATTTCCAAAGTTAAAGGTTTAATATTTTAAAAATATAATTAAAGGGTTAAAAGTGTAAATTAATATATACCAAGGGTATATATTATCATTTTCATATTCTCAAGGGTATAAAATGTAATATTTTTATATTAATTATAAAAATATATTTAAATATTATAAGACTCGATTTTATCAAAGCCCGACAAATTTGTCGTTATCATTCGTCGATCGAAACACTATAAAATAATTATGTTATATATTTAACATAATTTATCATCCCCTAGCTTTTGAAGAAATTTAAAAAGATAAAATCCTATCATTTAAACTATAACGTATCACGTTACTAGGAAATTTCATGTGAGGCGCTTTCATTTGGGTAGACTTTTCGATGAGTTGCTAGATTTACGATTTAAAGTGTCATAGCTCCTCAAACGTTTACTACATGGCCTCTGGATTATGATAGCCCGAACAGTGATACGATATTTACACAAATTAATAAACCAAATTAAGGTTTATGTTAAACTTTATGAAATAAAGTTTTGGAATATAATCAATCAAACTAAGACTTGCCATATTACCCCAGGTTGCGTGACGAAGCTGCTTACTTCCATTTGATTTACTTTTGCCATCAATCAGATTTCCCTGTTAAGGTGAGTTCATAGTCCCACCTTTACATGTTTTCTAAACTCTGTGGGGAGATACATGCTATAAAATATGAATACAAGTATTTTCCAACTGTATGCTATCCTGACATATTATTGCCTAAGTTACCTCTATTTGCCAAAAGGCCCCACTATCATGAACCGTTAATTACTTTGCGAAGTAAGCGCGAATGCCGTGAATAGATCTATTGGGACTGAACTTCCCCGTCTAGGTTCTGGTACATACATGGCCAGCGGACGCATTTCATTTGAGGAACTCTGGGTGTTTGGCAAAGCTCCCGCTTGGGGCAACAACTTAAGAATAACATTTACTTTAGGCTTCGGTGTCATGAGCTTAAAGCAATAAAATAATATAATATTGTTTACCATGATAATTGTATTCATTGCAATTATTACTATTACATTAACTTGTATTCAACTATTACATTTCAAACCTGTGAATTTCACTCAACCTTTGTGTTGACCTTTTTAGCATGTTTATCTCAAGTAATTGACCAGCTTATGGCACGGAGTGACATTGGACTTGAGGACATCCAAACTTGTTATCATTTAAACTCTATGTTTTCATCTGTATTTTGGGACCTCCTTTTGTAAAACTTTGAAATAATATTAAATGATAACTAAATTTTCCAAAACGTCTCTTTTGAGTCATTTTCTATGATTATAACTGTTGATTCATGAAGTAATACCCTAATTTAGCTTCCGCTGCTATGTCAAATATCGGGGGGTTACATAAAACTGCTTATTAAATCTGCTGATAAGCTGATATAGATAACGGGTGTTTGGTTTTTAGTTTTCAAAATACAAAAAAAAATTAAAAAGGAATCACGCCCAGCGAGAATCGAACCTGCGACCTCCAAGATAGAGGTCAAGCGGGTTACCATCTCAGCCAGGCAACCTATTTATCATAGGAAGAAGAATAGATTAATTTATGCTTAATATATTTCTGTTATAAAAGTATATTAGTTTAGGCTTAATCACATTTGGGATATATAGTTTCGAGTTTAGCTTTTTTTTAAAACCTAAAAGTAGTTTAGGCTTAATAACGTGATCATGTGTACCGGTTTTTTGCTACACTTAAATAATGTGTGACAAAACTTGAGTCCATGATTTAGACACATAAACAAACACTTCATGTGACCATATATGACATTATGAATTTAGACACACAAACACTCAATGATAACTGATTTCACATTTTGCTCTAAATAATAGCCACATGAATACTTCACGATGTGACTGTTATGAATATATTGGTCATGTATAATCACCTTAAATGTGGCCATAAACATAATTTAGTCACACATTTTTGATATGATGTGGCTATTGTAAAGGCATATAATCACATGATCGTGCTAGAAATGTGACTATACACATTAGCTTTTGGCAAGCTAACACAAACTAAACTTTAAACACACATATTTAGTTACGTGACCATATGTACTGGATTTTGGCTACACTTAAATAATGTGTGACAAAAAGTTTAGTGTGACCATATATGGCATTTGGTCACAGTGTTCAAGTGTGTGACATATATTTGTCACTAGTTATATGTATATCGTGACTAATGCTTCAAGCTTACTTGTATTTCTCACGCGTTCCAAATTCATATGTGGCCAAATAATTAGAAAAAGATTACTAGTTACCTTTAGCCACATAAATGTTCGAATGTGTGGCAATACAGTTCTAATGGTCACACGATCAAAATTTCATATGTGGCTAATTAGTAAATGTTGTCTATTTTGGTACCTTTAGCCACATAAATATGTGAATATGTGGCCGTTCCATTTTGCCCATGTGTGACCAAATCCCAGATTTGTACTAGTGTTTAATATATAGCAGAATGTTGAATCGAACAAAAAGTTATGGGATTCTCTTGAATCCAAGTGCATGGAAGAGGATGCTTCAAATAAAAAGTTCTTTGTGAGTAATTTTAATAATTACAAGATGGTCGGTTCTAGACCTTTCATGGAAAAATTTAATGAACTTCTTAGAATCTTTGGACAATGACTTGATTAAAACTTATAAAAGATGAAGCCTTAGATAAATGCAGAACTTATAAAACAAAAGTTGAATTGCAAGAAAATGACTTGATTAAAACTTTACGCGCGGATAGAGGTGGTGAATATTATGATCCTGTATTTTTCCAATCTGTAGGAATCATTCATGAAACTACAGCTCCTTACACACCACAACAAAATGGTGTGGCTGAGAGAAAAAATAGAGCTCTTATGGAAATAGTTAATTCCATGTTATCTTACTCGGGTTTGAGTGAGGGGTTCTGGGGAGAAGCCATGTTAATGGCTTGCTATTTATTGAATATGGTTCCAAATAAAAGGAACAAGACTACCCCATATGAAATTTGGTGTAAGAAACGACCCAACCTGTTATATTTGTGTGTTTAGGGTTATAGGGCTATAACAACCCACAATTTTCCTCAGTGTAATTTTCCATCTATTATGTTTAATAGAACCATTTTCACGGAAATATTTTTGCTTTATTCCATCCATTATATAACGTAACTTTCATTTCCAAAGTAAACGAGCTCACGCAACTACCAATGCCAATTCCATCAACGTTTATATCAAGTAAACGTTATAATATGTCAAGTAATATGTTTAAATATCTATTTTTACCACATACGTTATCTATTTAACGTACTATTTATAACGTTATTATAAAACGGACTTTATACGTTAACGTTTATATCAAAACCCCGACTACATGAAATGTTTACATAAAATACAAGTGCACAAGTTACCAATGCATAATATTAGAATATAATTCCCTCCTAAACCCTAGTACAACTCTTTTAAGCCTAAAGTACAATCTGATTAAGCACAATATTCAAATAAGCCATTTTCCCTCCAAATACTTATGAGATTTCGTACCACCTTTCTAGCATAGATTACAAGCTTCTTAAGCATCACATTTGAACCATAGTTTCCCACCATTTCTACCTATAGCTCGTCTAAAACCCTAAACCCTAACCCGAAACCCTAATCACCCCGATAACACTTAAACTAGTTCTTAACCAAATTCACAACCAAGCAACCACCCTCCACACCTTGTCATCACATTGTTAGCCTCCTTTCACCTCCTTGTCACCACCTTGATAGCACATAAGCACCTTGTCACACCCTTGAGCCCCAAGCAAGCCTCCTTGTTACCTCCTTGTAAAACCAAACCCTCACACCCCTCTAACATCTTGCTAAGCTACACTCCTAGCTTATACTAGTCATCTTGCACCATGGTATGCTAAGTTACAACACTTAGGCATCACACAAACTTAGGCAATACTCCATTCGCACCCTATATAAACCCGAAACATGCACACCTCCTCAACTCACCATTTAAACTTAACACATACTCAAATGATGTTTTAGCCAAGCCCTAGAAGAGAAGAGTGAAAGACTAAGCCAAGTGGAAGCCAAGGTTAAGAAGGAAAAGGTTCTTGATTCATCTCCAACCATTTTGACCCATTTCATCATTTTTGACTCATTTCGTGTGCTAGTAAGCCTTTTTACTTGTTCTATAAGCTCTTGTATTGTTTTAGATCATGTATAAACCTTGTTATAATCATTTGATCAAGTTTAAACTCTTTTGGAAACCTTTAAACCCAATCGAGCCCTAAACGACCCACTTTGAAACCCTAAAACCCATGCGAACCCTAAATAAGCTAGCTTAAGCTATTCTCATCTTAATAAGTTCTTATGCACTTTAATAATCCCAAGGAATAAGCCCCTAAATCCTAAGCCCACATGTTTGGTTTTCCTAAACCAAACACACCTCTTTTAACCTTAAAAGCTATTTTCAAAAACCCTAATAAGCTAAAATCTATAAGCTGACTTAATAAGCTATTCATATAAGCTCCTTTATCAATTTTATAAGCATTGAACCAAACCCTAAAAGCCTTAACTTAGCGGGTTACATTTTCTAAACCAAACGCACCCATTTTGGGTTATCGAGCTCATAAGCTCATTTATAAGCTATAATCTTGTAAAAAGCAACTTAGTTTAGCTTATAGTAATAAACTATAACCTGCAAATTGATTTTGAGATCAAAAAATACCAAGTATAACGATTTTGGACTAATAATGCAAATCGAATTATGTATGGAGGGTATATATTGTAAATTTTGAAATTATATAGCTTTTTGGCCAAAAATGTAATTACTCTAAACTTAAAACCATAAGGGCCTATTTTGCCATATTTAAAAGTTTAGGGTTAAATGTTTTAAAATCATATATAAAGGGGTTTAAATTGCAAAATATATATACCAAGGGTATATATTATCAATTTCAAATTCTTAAGTGTATAAAATGTAATATTTTTATATTTAATAATAAAAATATATTTAAACGTTATAAGACTCAATTTTATTAAAACCCGTCACATTTATCGTTTCATTCATCGATCGAAACATATAAAAATAATTATGTTATATATTTAACATAATTTATCATCCACTAACTTTTGAAGAAACTTAAAAAGATAAAATCTTATCATTTAAACTATAACGTATCACGTTACTAGGGAATTTCATGTGAGGGGATTTCATTTGGGTAGACGTTTTGACGAGTTGCTGGATTTACGATTTAAAGTGTCCTAGCTCCTTAAACGTTTACTACATGACCTCTGGATTATGATAGCCCGAACAGTGATATGATGTGTTTACAAATTAATAAACCAAATTAATATTTACGTTAAACGTTATGAAATAAAGTTTTTAAATATAAACAATCAAACTAAGACTTGACATATTACCCCAGGTTGCATGACGAAACCGTTTACTTCCATTTGATTTACTTTTCCCATCAATCAGATTTCCCTGTTAAGGTGAGTTCATAGTCCCACCTTTATATGTTTTTCCAAACCCCATGGGGGGATACATGCTATAAACCATGAATACAAGTATTTTCCAACTGTATGCTATCTTGATATATTATTGCCTAAGTTTACCTTCACTGCCAATATCATTTAATCATGAACCATTAATCACTTGCGAGTGAACGCGAATATTGTAGATAGATCTATCGGGATTGACGAATTATGTTTGTGTTTACTTGTACATGAGGTAATCAAATGCACTATATTTGAGAATAATGGGTAACTTTGGGAAGTTACCTTTCCAAGAGGACATTTGTTCCTCAATAATGTCACTAAGGTAATTTCCATGTTAACGTGTTGGTGTCATGAGCTTAGGGCAATAATACTGTTTTCCATGATAATTATAATTGTACAATTATTACCATTTATGATTACTTGTATTCAACCATTTCATTACAAACATATGAATTTCACTCAACCTTTGTGTTGACTTTTTTAGCATGTTTATCTCAGGTAACTAAGCAGTTTAAGGCACGGAGTGGCATAGAATTGAAGACATCCAAACTTGTTATCATTCAACCTTTATGTTTTAAATGTATTTTGGGACCTCCTTTTGTAAAACTTTGATAGGATATTGAATGATAACTAAATTTTCCAAACGTCTCTTTATGAGTTGTTTTCTATGATTATCGCTGTTGATTCATGAAGTAATACCCCATATTTACGTTGCTATGTAAAATATCGGGGTGTTACAGATTGGTATCAAGAGCCGCGGTTATAGAGAACAAGGTTAAAACCTAAACTATAACTATTTTCCATCCAAGAAAGTCCTCCGTGCCACTACATTTCCTAAATAGTATGTAAAGATATATAACTATTAAGTAAATATAAATAACTTATGTTATTTTCCACTGGGTTGTTACAGATTATGTCTTCATCCACCCACCCTATTATTATCCTATCTGATTCCAATGTTAAGGATGCTTTTTCCTCTACAATATACCTCGGCTTCACCGGACTATTTCCCAGCCTCACCGGGAAACACCTTTTCTGACCCTTTAGAGGATCTATCTAAGGATCTTTTAGCCTCGCTAACCATCTCACCTTTCCACGATGATCCGTATATGAAAGTTATGCAAGCATATAATGCTACTAGTAATGAATCACCTATTCCACTGCCACGAGCTCCTATTGCTCCACCAACTGTTTTGCCTCCATCTCCAGTGTTACCACCATCACCACTATTTGATCCCTGAGATTTCTTTCTTCCCGAGGAGATTTTGCCACCTCAGAAACGAGCCCGTTTCCTATCATCCTCCTCTACTGATTCTTCTGCCCTACCTCAAGTATTTGAGATTGGAGAGAGTTCTCATAAGACGCATCTGGAGCGCCATGAGGAACAGATCGAGACTATTTTGAATCACTTAGATGAGCTCCCTCTTGAGCGCATTGAGCACATGGAAGATAAGATAGAAGGTTTTGGTAATGGTCGAGTAATCATACAGCGAGATTTTGACCAACTAGAAATTGAACTTAAAGAAGCCCGTACCCAGATTGCTGGATTTCAGAGAAAGCAAATGGGGCATGACGACGAGATTGTTCTTGCTCGCGTCAGGATTTCTACTCTGGAGATGATCATGGAGGATATTCAGGTTCGCCACCGATCAAATATGAAGAGTTTTTTGGACATGATCCATGATCTCAAGAACCACAAGGGAGGACCACCAGACTACTAGACTAGATCCTTGTCATTTACAACTTTTGTTTCGAATCAAACCACGAGATGTGTGGCATAAATATCAACACTTGTTAAATTTTGGTTATATAAAATATGTAGATAATTTATTTATGACATAATGCAATTTTGATTCCATTATACCTCGCTGTTTCATGATATAGATTTATGTATGTCTTGGTTGTCTATCATATGTCTTGTATTATGATTACTCATGTATCATATCTTTATGTATCCGGGATTACTATGGTTCTCTTATCATCAGGTTTTCTCAAACCTTTATACCCATGTATCATGGATTTGATTAATGATCAAGATATTAAGCATATGACCCCACCTACACCACCTAGAGATACTGAGCCTCCTGTTGGATCACCCATTCCATTATCTCCGTCTTCATTAGTAGGATCTTCATCACCGGTTAGGTCAACTACACCATTTATCCCTTTGATGAGTCTATCTTTATATAATTAGATAACTCGTTATGGATCATACCACGACTACTGAAAAGTGAACCAGTCCCCGAGGAACCTAATGAGTCAGATGCTTGTTAGAGTACTCATCTCCGAGAGTCTTAGATTCCAAAATTTTCGAAAAATTTTGACAATGAATTAGGAAATGACTATATCATTGTATGGATTCATATTTTGTGTTGTCTTGTAAATGGTTGAAAGAATGGTCTCCCAAAGGAACATCAACATATGCACACCACCCAGAGACTCAGGCCGCCATCAGGAACAATTGCTAGTAGTGTTGCTTGCAGCTCTGGAAGCACAAGCTGCTACCATGGCAAATGCTGATAATACCAATAGAAACACCGGAACAGAGTGAAAACTACCTGAGTTGCAAGAAAATGTAGCTACAAAGATTGATGAGTCTACCAACCATTTCAAATTAAAGTTACAAAGCGCTGTTGGCCTCATCCACTGGTTTGAACGAACTGAATCGGTATTTCTCCGATGTAACTTACCGCAGGAACTGCAAGTAACAATTTGCCTACTTGTACTCTACTGAAAAAGCTTTATCCTAGGTGGAATCATTCCGCCAGCCTATGGAAAAGAGAAGCTTACAAAACCACCTGGTCCGAATTTAAAAAGCTCTTAATAAAGAAGTATTGTCCCCGAACTAAGGTTAAGAAAATGGAAGATGAATTTTACTATTTGACTGTAAAAGGAAATGATCTCAAGACTTACATTAAAAAAAGATTCCAGAATTTGCAGTTTTATGCCCAAATCTATGGTGCCAAAATCTTAGAAAATCATGGAAGTCTTCTTCGGGATTACCCAGAATATTGAAGGAAATGTTACCGCTTTCAAAGCCTCAAACTTTTGGAAGGAAGCAATCCATAACTTAGAGGTAATGATCAAGTAACAAAGCACAATTCTGTTGAAGGAACGATATCACAACAAAACGTTTTGATGATAGAAGAACCTTCACCACCAACAACAACTACCAGAATAACAGTAACAACAATAGCAACCACAACTATTATCACCAACAACAGAATAGAAGGCAAGAAACCATCAAGGCATATGCTGTCACCCCAACTGAAAACCATAGGTATGTTGGAAACCTTCGTTTGTGTAAGATGCAACCTGCATCACACAGGACCTTGCACTGTCAAGTGTCATACTCGCAACAAGGTGGGTCATTTGACCAGGAACTGCAGAAACAAAGGGCCAGCCACTGGAAGCAACCTGCAACCAGTAACAGTAACTTGTCATGCCTGCGAAGAGAAAGGGCATTACAAAAATCAGTGCCCAAAGGCAAACAACAGTGCCCATGGAAGAGCATACTTGCTGAGGGACAAGAACGCTCACCAAGACCCGAACGTAGTCACGGGTACGTTCCTTCTAAACCAACATCTAGCTAGAGTATTATTTGATTCAGGAGCCGATAAAAGTTTTGTATCCATATCTCTTGCTTCTATGCTTAATATCCCACCAATTACACTAGATACCACCTATGACATTGAAATGGCCGATGGAAACCTAGTAGGCACTAATACCGTTATCCAGGGTTGCACTCTGATTTTGCTAAACCAACCTTTCGAAATGATCTCATGCCGATTAAACTCGGTAGTTTTCGACGGTTCGTCATTGGGAATGGATTTTTATCCAGTATCATGCTAACAATTATCAGTGACCTGAAAGTCTCCCCATTCCAATCGACGGTGAAACTTTGATCATACGAGGTAATCGAAGTAAAACCCGACTAAGCCTCATATCCTGTATTAAAACCGAAAGATATATATCGAGGGGATATCAAGTTTTTGTAGCCCATGTAATGGATAAGAAGTCAGACGACAAACGACTAGAAGATATACCAGTAGTTAGAGAATTTCCAGAAGTTTTTCCTGAAGATCTACCCGGCCTTCCTCCAATTTGCCAAGTAGAATTCCAAATCGATTTAATTCTAGGAGCGGCACTAGTAGCCCGAGCACCTACTAGATAAGCTCCCTTCAGAAATGCAAGGAACTATCAAACCAACTAACAAGATTTAGCAAACCGAGGCTTTATCCTACATGTACTTTCGCCTTGGGGAGCTCCAGATCTTATTTGAGTTAAAAGAAAACGATCTTTCAGTATGTGTAACGACTACCGTGGAGTTGAATACTCCCGTAAGAACGTTACCCATTACCGAAAAAAAACAGGATCGATTGAATTTATTTGACCAACTTTAAGGTTCGAGTGTTTACTCAAAGATTGACTTAAGATCAGGCTATCACCAACTGAGAGTCAGGGATGAAGATATTCCCAAGACTGCTTTCAGAACGCGGTACGGACACTACGAATTCCAAGTAATGCCATTTGGTTTAACTAACGCACCTGCTTGTATTCATGACTTCATTGAATCGTGTTGTAAAACCATACTTGGGATAAATTGTGATAGTGTTCATTGATATAATTCAATAACTACTCCCTGTAAAACAAAAAAGCACATGCAGCACACCTGAGATAATCCTAAATTACTCAAAAATGAGAAATTGTATGCCAAGTTATCTAAATGTGATTTTTGGATCAGTATCAAGCAGTTTCTTAGGCATGTAATTAACAGTCGAGGAATTCACATTGACCCCGCCAAGATTGAAGAAGTTAAGAATTGGGCATCTCCTACCACACCCCAGCAGTAATGCTCAATTCTAGACTCGCCGGCTATTATCGGAGATTTATCGAAGGTTTCTCAAAGATTGCAAAGTCTTTGACTGAATTAACCTGGAAAAACAAGAAGGATATCCTAGGGAGAAAACTCAAGAGTTATCCTTACCAACAAGCTAAAAACAAAAATTAGGTGAAAGCTCCACTCTAGCATTACCAGAAAGAAACAATGACTTAATCCGATTACTGAGATGCATCACATCAAGTTCTGAGAGCGTGTTAATGCAAAGAAGAAAAAGATAATTGCATATGCATCCCAAACAACCAGCTCAAGAAGAGAAATATACCACACACGACCTCGAATTATACCACACACGACCATGAATTAGGAGCTGCAGTGTTCGCTCTTAAAATTTGGAGACACTATTTGTATGGCACAAAGTGTACTGTGTTCACTGATCATAAAAGTCTTCAACATTTCCTTGATCAGAAAGAGTTGAACATAAGGCAACGCCGTTGGTTAGAATTGCTCGCAGATTACGATTGTGAGATTCGTTACCATCCTAGAAAGGCGAATGTTGTAGCAGATGCCTTAAGCCGGAAGGAACGAATCAAACCACTCTGAGTCAGGGCATTAGTCATGACTCTTCACCCAAAATTACCATCACAAATCCTTGAAGCCCAAACTGAGGTGATCAAAGAAGAAAGCATCGAAGCTGAGAACCTACGAGGAATAGACAAAGCATTTGAGGTACGTCTTGATGGAACCCGATGTATCAAGAACCGAAGGTGGTTACCACTCTTTGGTAATTTAAGGGACTTGATCATGCATAAGTCCCATAAATCAAATTATTCCATTCTCCCAGGTCCTGACAAAATGTATCAAGATCTAAAGAAACTCTATTGGTGGCCTAACATGAAGGCGATCATTGCTGAATATGTCGGCAAGTGTTTAACATGTACTAGAGTTAAAGCAGAATGTCAGAAGCCATCTGGCTTACTAAAACAACCAGAGATTCCTACATGGAAATAGGAAAGAATAATGATGAACTTTGTTACAAAACTACCCAAAACATCTAGCGAACATGACACAATTTGGGTCATTGTAGACCGCCTTACCAAATCAACACATTTCATCCCCACCAAAGCGACAGATAGTATGGAAACCCTTACAAGGTTGTATATAAAGGAGATAGTTTCACGACATGGAGTGCCGATATCCATCATCTCGGATCATGACAGTTATTTCACATCCAGATTCTGGCAGTCAATGTAGAGTGCTTTGGGCACTCAATTAGACATGCGTATGGCATATCATCCCGAGACTGATGGATAAAGTGAAAAAAAACATCCAAACACTTGAAGACATGCTTCGAGCCCGTGTTATAGATTTTTGAAAAGGATGGGAGAGACACTTACCACTGGTAGAATTTTCCTACAATAACAGTTACCATGCCAGTATTAAGGCATCACCATTTGAGGCACTTTATGGTTAAAAGTGTCAATCACCTGTCTGCTAGGCCAAAGTTTGAGATGTCCAACTCACAGGACCAGAGATAATCCATGAAACCACCAAAAAGATAGTACAAATCCAACAATGCTTGCAAGCTGCAAGAGATCGGCAAAGGAGTTATGCCAATATAAGGCGAAAGCCTTTGGAATTCCAAGTTGGAGATCGTGTTATGTTAAAAGTGTTACCTTAGAAAGGTGTCATTCGATTCGGAAAGCGAGGAAAGCTTAACCCTAGGTACATTGGGCCATTTAAGATCCTTGATATGGTCGGCCCAGTGGCATACAAACTTAAGCTTCCTGAAGAACTCAATAACGTCCATAGTACCTTCCACGTTTCTAATTTAAAGAAATGCATATCTGACGAATCCCTCATTATTCCAATGAAATAGCTTCGGCTCGATGACAAACTCAACTTTATGGAAGAACACATAGAAATCATGGACCGAGAAATCAAGCAACTAAAACGAAGTCGTATCCCTATAGTCAAAGTAAGATGGAACTCTAAAAGAGGACCAGAATTTACGTGGGAACGCGAAGATCAAATTCGTGCCAAATATCAACATCTATTCCCAAACATCACTCCAACATCCAACAAAATCTCAGGATGAGATTTCTTTAAGGTTGGGAGACTATAACAACCCACAATTTTCCTCAGTGTAATTATCCATCTATTATATTTAATAGAACCATTTGCACAGAAATATTTTTGTTTTTGTTCCATCCATTATGTATCGTAACTTACATTTCCAAAGTAAACGAGCTCACGCAACTACCAATGCCAATTCCTTCAACATTTATATCAAGTAAACGTTATAATATGTCAAGCAATATATTCTAATATCCATTTTTACCACATATGTTATCTATTTAAAGTAACATCCATAGGTTTAATATAAAACAAACTTTATACGTTAACGTTTATATCAAAACCCCGACTACATGTAAAATTTCCATACAACACAAATGTACAAACTTATTACGCATGTGTATAAGTTTCCAATACACAAATTTCAAATTACTTTTCCCTCTAAAACCCTAGTACAACTCCTTAAAGCTTATGGTACAAATCGATTATGCATAAAATTAAAACCAAGCTATTTCCCTCCGAAATACTATAAGCTTTTGTACCATCTTTTCAACACAATTTACAAGCCTTTAAGGCACCACATTTGAACTATTTCTTCCCTCCAACACCACCTATACTCGGCAAAACCCTAAAACCCTAACCCGAAACCCTAACTAGTTGAACTAGTTATGAACTAAGCCAAAACCAAGCTAGCACCCTCCACCATGATCCACCACCTTGCCTACCACCTTGTTACCACCCTTGAGCCCCAAACAAACACCTCACCACCACCTTGTCACCTACTCGTCACCACCTCATCACTTTGCACCCCAAGTTGAACCTTTTGTCACCACCATGGTGAAACGAACCCTCCCCACTCTCCAACACCTTGCTAAGCTATGCCATAGCTTCCACTAGTCACCATGATATGCTAGAGCTACAAAAACTTGGCCACCACTCCTTCTTTGCCCTATAAATACACAAATACATACACATTTCCACAACTCACTACTAAATTAAACACATACTCAAAATGATAGATTAGTCAAGTCATAAAAGAGAAGAAAGCAAGGTTTAAGCTAAGTAGAAGCCAAAGTATAGGAAGAAAAGGGGTTCTTGATTCATCTCCAAGGTTTTTTATTCATATTCCAAGCCATTCGAACCATATTAAGCCCTAATAAGTCATATAACTCGTTCAATAAGTTCTTGTCATACTTTAGATCATCTATAAGCTTTCATATAACCATTTGTATAAACTAAAACTCTTTTGGAAACTCTTAAACCCTAATCGAGCCCTAAACGACCTATTTTGGGAAACCCTAATCTATGCGAACCCTAAAACAAGCTAGCTTAAGTTTATCCTAATCCTAATAAGCTCTTATGTATCTTTCATGATCACAAGGAATAAGCCCTTAAACCCTAAACCTACACATTTGGTTTTCCTAAACCAAATGCACTACTAAAAACCCTAAAAACCCTTTTCGAAAACCCTAATAAGCTAAAAGCCATAAGCTAATCCTAAAAGTTGTTCTAATAAGCTAACTTATCATTTTTATAAGCTTTGAAACCAACTCTAAAAGCTCTAAGCTTTCGGGTCTTAGTTTTAAAACCAAACGCACCCTTTTTGAACTATCGAGCTTATAAGCTCATTTCATAAGCTTTAAGCTTGCAAAACCAACTTATTTTAGCTTATTGTGATAAGCTAAATGCTGCAAAACTAAATTGGATTCGAAAAATACAAAGTATATGGAATTTGGACTAAAAATGCAAATCATTTTATGCATGAGGGGTATATATTGTATATTTTGAAACTTATTAACTTTTCAGGCCAAAAATGTAAATATCCTAAAGTTAAACTACAAGGACCTGTTTTGCTAACTTTCTAAAATAGGGTTAAAATATAAAATTATATAAAGGGTTTAAAATTGTAAAATATATATATGCCAAAGGTATATATTGCCATTTTCAAATTCTCAAAGGTATAAAATGTAATATTTTTATATTTAATAACCAAAATATAATTAAACGTTATAAGACTCGATTTTATTAAACCCGACACATTTATCGTTTCATTCATCGATCGAAACATATAAAAATAATTATGTTATATATTTAACATAATTTATCATCTACTTGCTTTTGAAGAAACTTAAAAAAGATAAAATCTTATCATTTAAACTATAACGTATCACGTTACTAGGGAATTTCATGTGGGGGCTTTCATTTTGGGTTAGACGTTTGACAAGTTGGCTGGATTTATCGATTTAAAGGTGTCCTAGCTCCTTCAATGTGTACTACATGACCTCTGGATTATGATAGCCCGAATAGTGATACGATATTTTCACAAGTTAATAAACCAAATTAATATTTATGTTAAACTTTATGAAATAAAGTTTTGAAATATAAAACTAAGACTTGACATATTACCCCAGGTTGCGTAAGGAAGACGTTTATTTCCATTTGAGTCACTTTTGATGTCAATCAGATTTCTCTGTTAAGGTAAGTTCATAGTCCCACCTTTATATGTTTTTCTAAACCCTGTGAGGAGATACATGCTATAAACCATGAATACAAGTATTTTCCAACTGTATGCTATCCTGATATATTATTGCCTAAGTTACCTCCATTGCCAATATCCTTTATATCATGAACCATTAATCACTTGTGTATGAACGCGAATATTGTGGATAGATCTATCGGGGTTGACGAATCCCGTTTGTGTTTACCAGTGAGGTAACCAGGCGCACTATATTTGAGAATAATAGGTAATTTGGAAAATTACCTTTCCAGAAGGATATTCGTTCCTTAAATGTCATTGATATAACTTCCATGTTAACGTTTTGGTGTCATGAGCTTAGAGCAATAATATTTTTTTCTATGATAATTGTATTCGTTGCAATTATTAGCTATTACATAAACTTGTATTCAACCATTATATTGCAAACCTGTGAATTTCACTCAACCTTTGTGTTGATCCTTTTAGCATGTTTATCTCAGGTAATTAAGCAAATCTAAGGCACGGAGTGGCATAGACTTGAAGGCGTCTAAACTTGTTATCATTCAATCCTTATGTTTTATATGTATTTTGGGACCTCCTTTTGTAAAACTCTGATATGTTAATGAATGATAACTAAATTTTATAAAACGTCTCTTTTGAGTCATTTTCTATGATTATGACTATTGATTCATGAAGTAATATCCCCAATTTAGCTTCTGCTGCTATGTGAATTATCAGGGTGTTACATCTAAACTTCCTTTATTCTTTTCGGCTGAAGCAATTGCAACCGCATGTTACACCCAGAATAGATCTCTTATCATCCCTAGACATGAAAAGACACCTTACCACATCATTAATGAAAGGAAACCTACTCTCAAACACCTTCACATTTTTGGCTGCACTTGTTACTTAGTCAGAGATGGTGAAAATCTTGACAAGATGAAGGAGAAAGGGGATTCGTGCATTTTTGTAGGATATTCGACAACTTCAAAGAGATAGAGTCTTCAACAAGAGAACTAAATTGATTGTTAAATCCATTCACCTCAACTTTGATGAAATCAAAGAATTGTCAATGACTCCTGATGATAACACTTTAGGACTCGCACCACAATGACAAAAGGCGTCAGATTATGACAACTCTGGCCCCGTGCCCCAACTACAAAAGACTTCTAATCATAACCATTCAGAACTCAAAACTCACAACCACAGCAATGAACCTTCATGTTCAAAGCTGGTTCCAAATGTTTCTCCTCTAGCAGAAAAAACAAATTCGGCACAACAAGAGTTGGATTTTCTTTTTAGTCCTTTGTTCAAAGAATATTTCACTGCAGGAAATCAAAGTGTGTCAAAGTCTTTTGCTCTCTCTGGTAATTCTACACAACAAGACACGCAACCTACAACAAATGTTTAACCTACAATAGAACTAATTACTCCAACAAGAAATGTCAATGCTGAGGAAAACAACACCGATCGAGCAGCTGATGCACTGTTTATACCATATGAATTTTTCAATCCTTTATGTACACCGGTATAAGAAGTTGATGAGTCTTCCTCACGCAATGTTGATAATTCAAATATGAATACATTCTACCAATGTCACTAATCCGACTATCAACGGACCAAAAATCATCTGTTAGAACAAGTACTTAGAAATCTATCCAAGCCAGTATAGACAAGAAAACAACTTGCTATAGATTCTGAAATGTGCATGTTCGCACTTACCGTGAGTACTGCAAAACTAACAAACACTAAGGAAGCAATGGCTGATCACGCATGGATCGAGGCAATGCAGGAAGAGCTTCATCAGTTCGACAGACTCGAAGTCTGGGAACTAGGTGACCAACCCTTTAGAAAGATTGTCATTAAACTAAAGTGGTTATGGAAGAATAAAAAGGATGATAACAATACTGTAATTCGCAATAAGGCATGACTTGTAGCTAAGGGATATGCTCAGGAAGAGGGTATTGATTTTTAAGAATTTTTTGCACCACTTGCTCGCTTGGAAGCTGTTTGGATTTGCGTTTCCTACGCTGCACACAAATCTTTTCCAATCTACCAAATGGATGTTAAAACGGATTTTCTCAATGGTTCACTAAAGGAAGAGGTTTATGTTGCTCAGCTAGAAGGGTTCATTGATCCTGATCATCTAAAAAAGTCTACCATCTAAGGAAAGCTCTATATGGATTGAAGCAAGCTCCCAGAGCCTGGTATGATGAACTCTCAAATTTCTTGATGTCCAAAGGTTTCACTAAAGGTACTATAGACCCCACTCTATTCACGATAAGATACGGGGAAGACATTCTATATGTGAAAATTTACATCGATCCTAAAATTTTCTAAAAGATTTGAAAAGTGATGCATAGTAGATTTGAGATGTCCTTAATGGGAGAAATGAAATTCTTTCTAGGACTTCAGATCCACTAATCCCCACGAGGTATATTTATAAATCAGGCTAAGTACGCTTTAGAAATACTTTAAAAACATGGAATGGATAAATGTAACAGCATTAGTACACCAATGGCTACTAAACCTAAACTGGATGCAGACTTGAGTGGATTACCCCAGACTGATAGTAAAAACTCGTAGACCAAAACTCAGAAATATCCATAGTAAATGCGAAGTACGCATCTATCTGACATATAAGTAGACCAGCATAGTTGTACGACCACTAGACTTAGTGCAAGCAGTATGTTACTGTGCATGTTATCAAGTAAGACTGACTGAAAAATACCTCAAAGAGGTTAACATGATCTTTAGATACTTAAAGGGAACCATCAACATGGGACTCTAGTATCCAAAGGATTCTGGCTTGGAACTAACAGCTTTTTCAGATGCCGATCATGCCGGATGCCTTGATACTCACAAAATCACTTCTGGAGGAATACAATTCCTAGGTGAAAAGTTAGTCAGTTGGATGTCAAAGAAACAGGACTGCACTGCAATGTCTATAGTAGAAGCAGAGTACATGGCGTTATCCGTAAGTTGTGCTCAAGTTATGTGGATGTGGACACAGCTTAAGGATTATGGCTTCAACTACAACAAAATACCATTGTACTGTGACTCTCAGTCAGCCATAGCAATCTCATGCAACCCCGTGCAGCACTCCCGTACCAAGCACATCAATGTCCATTACCATTTTATCAAGGAACAGGTTAAACGTGGTATAATTGAACTCTACTTAATCAGAACTGAATACAAGTTAGCTGACATGTTTACGAAAGCTTTGTCGCAAGTTAGATTTAAGTATCTTGTCAAACGACTCAGTATGAGATGTTTGACTCTAACAAAACTAGAGGTTCTAGCAAATGAATCTGCTTAACATTTCATCAAATATCAAATTGTAAATATTTTTAAAAAACCAAATACAAACAATCTAAACTATAAAACCAAATACAAAATATAGAAAATTCAAAAAGCAAATACAAAATCAGAAAATCAAAATTCACAAAAAGAATCTCTCACCTGTCTCTTGAATCAGATAACATTTAATGTACTCCACTAAGAAAAGACGATTAATGTTACCAAAAACGTCGGTATGTAAATGAGTTTGCGGAAAGTTTTAAATTTTCAAAACATATCATTTCCAATCTTGATCTATGACTTGTAATCGCTCTCAGATTGCGCAAAACTCGTGACCCCCAATGAACAAAGGAAAGTGTACGCTTCAGTGCGCTATTCTTATAGCGTGGAAGAGAAGTCCTTCTACCACATGTGTTTTTTCATACCAAAAATGTGTTGAACACAATATTTCAAGAATTTATCAATGACAATTCAAAATCTTTCAAAATTTTATGTTCAACAATCACTTCCTTACAAAGCTTTCAAAAATGATCATTTTTTTATTAAAATGGATTAATTTTGCAGGTGGAGTTTTTTGAAAAACAATGTTTTAATTATTTTGAATACATCAGCTCACGACAATTCTTATGTATTCAAAATATTATCAAAAGTATCTTCATAAAAATCAGTAATAAAAAATGACAAATTACTTTCTGATGTTTGTTATAAGATGATCTAGTGTCTGAGCACAATTTTTCAGGAATTCTTCAATGACATTTCATAATCATTCAAAATTGTGTGCTCAACACTGTCTCGCCCTCAATGTTATATTCTTTTCATAACTTGTTGTCATTTTTTGGTGTCAAATATATGTAAACTTGAGAGGGAGCCAAGAAGAAAATGTTTCAGCACGCTATGTTTAAACAGTTTTCTCCCCACATAATTTTCATGACATATTTTAATCACTTGGTATTTCAAAGACTAAGTTACTTAGTATTTAAAATAAGGAGAGAAATGTGATGAAAATGTGATCTAGAAAATAATAAGTGATCTAAAGACTCAAGATTAAAAAGTGCTTTATACTCTTACCCACATGTGCGAAACACTTTCGATTATCAATGCACGTGTGAAAGGGGAGTTTTCCAAAAGATGAAACTCTCAAAGTGTCAAACAAGTCTGATAACTCTATCAAACACTTTGATTGATTTTCAAGGTTTTATGGTTACGATCAAATATAACAACCTATTAATTCACGACAATTCTGAAGGCATAAGGTGGTTAGGTTAGGTATTAGTCCTAGGATCCAACTAGAACTAGAGGGATCTACCCAAGGATAATCCATAGTTAGAAATAGCAGTCCTAAGGTACGATTAGAGATGAATGAGAATAAGGGAATAATGCCGACTAAGACATGAGTTAACACTAGAACAATCACAACAAGGTGTTAGTAATGACGTCTTGGTAAGCATTGAATGGGTTGAAGAATAAAAAAGAAATGTAAGGATAAAGGGTCTAAAGAAAGAAGCCCTCCATACAACTTAAGGAAGAAACTGGGTCAATACATATGCTATCAGTCTTTACAAAGATGAATTTTGGAATTTAAGAAAGACATCATTGACCCAATGATGCAATGCACAACCCTTCCCAGCCATTCAAGTTTCTCTAAAAAGATACTTGTCTCATTTGTCACGAAGATCAACATGACTTCTATTGACTTTTTCACTCTGAGTTAATTGATATTAAAAATGTGGCAGTCTGCTCTAGCCTCCGATCACTAAAACCAAAATGCACTAATTGAGTCTAGAGCCAAAAGATCAATCTATAAATCTCATTAGGACACATTTTCTGATAAACACTTATTGTTCAAACACCTAGAACACAAGTGATAATAAAGAGTCCTACATATTATCCTTGTGATTTTTCCAAAACATCAGAGTGATACTCTTTAGTATTCACGATGACGATGGAAATCCTTCCAGTTTCAACATCAAACAACACTGTGGTAGGTGACTTATGAGATTATATATGAATCAAACTTGTGATAACTGAATATCGATTTTGGTCTAGTAAATGAATTGACGACTCAATCAGTAAGATAGTAATAACTGATTCACTTTTATCATGATGTCTGCTTTGAGACGTTCTGTTAAAAAGAACAAGTAAGTATGGTGAATCTAATACATCTGTATTAGAGGATCTTATGCTTTATGCTAGAAAACCTGTAAAGGAGATTCTTCTAAATTGAATCTACCTGATCACAGGTTGGTCCTCACGGAATCGAAGGTAAATGCTACCAAATCGACGAATGACAAAGCCATATTCATCCTTATCTGTTTTTTATTACTAACCTAAACATACAGGTCTAGACGACAGTGTAGCAACCATATTTCAGCAAATTCGGATTCATTACCACATGCTCATACTCAAGCTACAAAGACATACTATAAGCATCAAGATTCAAGAATCAAGAAAGCTAAAAATTAACCAAAGACAAAGACTTCCGCAACTCTGATATTCAAGATCTTCCTTAAAGATATCAAGATTATCAAGACAAAAATTGTCAAGGGAGATTGTTAGCAAGCTTTCAAGATGATGCATAGTATGAGCATGTTGGTCAAGACACAAGATCGCAAGACAACAAAGTTGACGAAGTCAAACAAGGAAAAGATTTAAAGCTCTCAGAAATAAAGACAAAGTCGAACATGGAATCTCGGTCTTTCATCACTAAATGTTATAATAGGCTAGTTACGGGTATCGAGCTCGTTTCTTAATCTAATATTGTACGTGTTGTGGGCTAAAGCCCAAGATAACCTAAGCCTGACACATTAAGCAAAACCACTCAGCTCAATAAAAGCCTCATATAGGTCGGCCCCTTGTGGTATAAATACCCTTCTCCAAGTGTGGAGAGGGTGTTGGTTCTTTCATTTGTAACACACACTCTTGTAAGAAATCCTCCATCTCTTTCTCTTTATACTTTCTCTCTCTAACTCCTCCTCTCTTTTATATTGTTGGTGTTAACAAGTTTGTAAAATGTAACGCGAATCAAACAAATTGAAATTGAATTAGTCTTGAATTGATTGATTAAACTTAAAGCTTGTTTTTGGTTACTTACGATCTTGACGAGGATTAAAGGTTTTTGAAAACAATAGATTAGATCACCATCTAATTATCATAATCAACATGTTGAGATGTTTATCACAATCCTACAAATAAAAGTACCCAAACTAGTCTAATCAAGTGTAGTTTTAATCAATTAATTTTCATCGTAATCATTATTTGTTTGTTAGGAATTGTTATAGTCGAGTTTAAACCTTACCGTAACACAAAAATCCCCGTGAACGATCCCGGATTACCATTCCATATCTTACTACTAACGGACGAGTACACTTGCTCATGTGTATTGCTAAGAAATCCGGTAACCGAGTTATAAATTTAAAACTTACTCGTGTTTGACACATCAAGTCCCAACATTATAGATAACCACACCCTAGAGACACATAAGACTTTGTAAACAATGGCCTGTAATAAATCAAGTTTCATAGTGCGTTTTGTAAGCCCATTAGGGTTTTCCTTAGTTAGATATAGATATCCAATAGAAGCAAAATAGTTATTCTGTAACCTAGGGAGAATATTTGCATTCAATATATATTCAAAGTTTAGTTTACATTGTTCTTCTTAGTATTACAAGTTAGATTCCACATAACTTGTAGTATTCATAATCATAGTTTCTCAAATAGTTAGTTTGGATTTATCTAAGTTAACTAAGCTTTAACAAGCTAAGGAGATCTATTAGTCATGTTTATATTTTCTTTTCCGAAAAATCCTTTGCTTTTACGTGAGTCATAACTTATAAAAACAAATATAAACAACTAATACATATAACAATTATAAAACCAATTAACAATTAACGAAATCATGAAAATATAAACATATGATGACATAATTAATGACTAACTATGTATATAGACATATATGGCTCCCTCTTCCAATGAATCAGGATACATACATCGATAAAATCGATTGCGTAAGCCTTATACAAGTATATATCACATAGCACATAAAAAACACAGCACATACAAGCTGATATGAATTTTTAGTCAACTTCAGACCCCAACTAGTCAAGGATGGACTCTTCCCCAGCCTTAGCAGTAAACTACAAAGTTGGAGCCTACTGAGTCGTGGATCTATCATAAACATTTTAGCTTCTAACTCTTAACGGTTGATTTTATATGAATTTTTTAGCAAACATATGTCCAAAAATCAGCCAACTAAAAAATTAAATCAAGCATGCGTATTACAAGTTCAATCTTCGATTTGCATGTAAATCAATTAACAATTAACCAAGAAAAATATATCAATCATATTATCCATGATAAACATGCATGTGTTCATCACGGATAATCAATTAACCAAGTAATTCATAGTAAACAAGTTAAAAGCGACCAATTATAGCCAATAATATATCGTAATTAACATGTAAAATTGCATACAACCAAGGGTTTTTATCTAATTGATTTTAAAGACCTTAAAGGTCGAATCTTTTTGCAAGAAAATCGCCCAAAGGGCTTAATAAATTTTAAAAAGAAGAAAACCATGCGAATCTTATCGATTTAATGCCAAATTTTACGTTTTCTATGTAATTACAAATAATATACGATTGCTCGTGATGCCACTGTTGGAATTTAAACATATTAACATATTAATAACACGAGTATATGCAATGGAATACAAGATCATCTTTAGCATAAAGTAATTATCATAAGTTTAAGGTTCGTGTACCTTTTAGAAAATAAGCAAACGAACAACAAATCTTGAAAACACGTGTATGTATTAATCTAACAAACGTAAAACCACTAGGTTCAAAAGTTTGAACCCTCTATGTATCCACACACAATACGTTCTTTTCAAATAATTAAGTATGCTAGTACTAGTAGTGATAAGTTAACGAATCCCTTGGTTCTTGAAGCAAGCAAGTCGGACATCCTTTGTGGGTATT